>JADDOH010002052.1:0-91316 GCA_016648135.1 Agrypnia vestita | reverse complement strand
TACTTTCAGTCTACAAATTCGACAGTAAACATGGGAGAGTTGCTAGAAGTGATCCCTTCATGTAATGAAGTCGTTGGCCATGTATGTATAAATAGTACGTTTTATCTAAAATCGTTGTATTGATTTTTTGAAAGCTTTAAATTTAATCGATATTATTACTTTCAGTCTACAAATTCGACAGTAAACATGGGAGAGTTGCTAGAAGTGATCCCTTCATGTAATGAAGTCGTTGGCCATGTATGTATAAATAGTACGTTTTACCTAAAATGTTGTATTAATTTTTTGAAAACTTTAAATTTAATCGATATTATTACTTTCAGTCTACAAATTCGACAGTAAACATGGGAGAGTTGCTAGAAGTGATCCCTTCATGTAATGAAGTCGTTGGCCATGTAAGTATAGATATTACGTTTTACCTAAAATAGTTTTTTTAGTTCTTTATTTAAGTGTAATATATGTTTCCGTTCACTTTTATGAATTATTTGAAATGCATAATATATAATGGATTTTGTTTAATTTCAGGTAGTGTTCAATACTCACAACAGTGTAACAGCACCAGACGTCGATACTCCTAGAAAATTAGCTTTAAAAAAACAATTGTTTCAGAGAAATGAAAGTATTGTTAAATTGCAGAGAAAAGTTGCAACATTGCAACAGTCAAATCGTCGACAGTTGAAAAAAATTGCTAATTTAACAAATATTGTTCAGGAATTAAAAGAAATGGGCCATATTCAAAGTGAGGGTATTGAGATATTATCCTCAATGGATGGGCCCAACAGGGATTTTTTGAAAAGACAAATATCTAAGACTCAGAAGCTCCCTTTAACGAGGAAATAGAATTTTGTGCTAAAAATCTAAAGCTGCCACAATTTTCTAACAGTGAACCAACAATTTTTTTCATAAGATGTATAAACAAACTATTTGATATATTCAATTCCCGTAATATTTCGGCACCTGAATGGAAAAGGCCTGTATTCTCGGGGAATCATTTAAAGTTTTCTGCGTACCTGAGTAATGTTAGCGTATATTTATCTGATTTAAAATTACCAAATGGAGTAAAAGTTATTCAGTCTAATAAAAAAATGGGGTTTTTGGGTTTTCGAGTTTGCATAGAAAGTTTACAATTATTAGTTAAGACGTATTTAATGTCAGAGTCCCCAGTGTTAAAATATCTAACGATGTACAAATTTAATCAAGATCATATCGAATTATTTTTCGGAGCTATACGCTCACATGGTGGTTATAATAACAACCCAACCGTTAGCCAATTTAAGTCCGCGTACAAGAAATTACTTATACGCGCAGAAATCAAAGATAATGTAAATGGAAACTGCATACCTTTAGATCAAATTAGTATATTAAACTGTAATTCAAATAATTCTGTCAACATTATAAACTGTTCCTCCTCCAAATTAAAATTATTACGTGATGACGAATTGAGTTTCGAAAATACTTTGCCTTTCGACGATATTCCTGAATCAATATATGTGTGCAGTCAGTATGTGGAGAGTTGTATAATTTATATTTGTGGTTTTGTTGTCAGGCATCTAAATAAAAAAATTAAATGTGAGAATTGTCTTTCTGCCCTTATTGGCTTTAAGACAACTTTGCGAAATTCTTTAATTGCACAAAAAGATAGAGGGGGGTTAGTATATCCATCAGATGACGTTATTTTAATTTGCACACATAGTGAACGCGTTTTTAGAGAAGCTCTTAACCGTAGTGGAGGAAAAAGAATGAATCCTCACTTTTCATTAGAATATTTAGTCAACAGGGTCTTAAAAATATTCCTAACTGTAGATTGTTTTAATATATTACTTTCTCACATGCTAGACCAGTCACCGCTGGAGAAACATACTGTTCACCTAATTAAGGCAGTTGCTTCTAAATATTTAGATGTCAGGCTACACTTTCTGATCAAATCAGCGGTACAACCTACCGTCAGAGTGAGACAACATTTCAACAGATTAATTATCTTCCAAAATCAATAGCGTACTATATTAAAATTTTATATTTATTATTAATTCCATTAATGTACTTCATCACATTGTTTTTTCAAACAATGTATTTTATGTGTATAAACAAACAATGTATATTATGTAAATAACGTAATTTTCTAAATATTTGTACAAATGCAGATAACTAAATGTTTATGTTTGATATGATATAAATAATCCTCGATTATAATAATAATTATTATTATTATTGCAGTTCCTTATATAATTATTGTTGTGGTGATATTTAAAATTGTAATAAAATAAATTAAAATAAATAAATTTACCCACATATAAAAGGCATTATCATTTATTGCTACTTTATTGTAAGAGAATTCACAGAGAATCGTTCATTTGTGGTAGCCCTGTTTTAGCAACAAATTACAAACACGTGTTAAAAACGAATTGTCCAGTCTCACCGAATGACCACGCCTCTTTTAACAAAATTCTTACAAGTTTCGAAATAATATGGTCTCTATGGATTGTATATACTCTAAGGTTAAACCGTTATTTTAACAGGTTATTTTCGGTACAGTTGTTTGGGAATTGTATCTTATTGTATGGATTATTGACAACTAAGATATAATTGTTGCCTAGTGCCTTTCGATGGTTGCTAGTCGAATTGCAAAAAAAATAGTTGCTAATCATCGACGCAATCAGACACAAATCACGAATAAAAGTTAGTGTGTCACCGGTTACAATACCATCACTAAACGCTTCTCCGTGGTCCGTTAAAATATATTATAATACAACACGCGGCTTAGCTAAGACGCGAATCATTAATTTATGCCTCCTGCGTTCAACGTTTGACAGGCTTTTTAAATATATAAATATATAATAAATAACTTTGTTCCGTGATTTTCACGGGTGTGCGGCTAGTTTTATAATAATCATAATCTTTATTATTTTTGACCATAGTACACCACAACTTGCAGTAATTTGACCGACTTTTTCCGCTACTTTTTTTTAGATTACGCTCTAACGTGACTGCCTGTAATTGTGTAATTGAACCGCCTCGGCGGTTTTGAAATGGACATTTCTTGTTATGCTGGTGGTGTCGCGGGGCCAACGACTGACGACCGCAGCCATCTTCCGCTAATCTCTTCGCGCATTGGTTTCCGTGACGATCCATGACGCTTGCGGCGCCTGCTGTATATTCACTTTCTCCATTTTGTACATTGTACTCCCGAAGCAACCTTTTATCAAATTCTGGGTTGAAATTGTGGATAAAACGAGTAAGGATTACAGTATGTATCTATAATAATGACGTGTGTGGGTGTAGTAAGTCGATTTGAAGAATTTGTGATGTAGATGTAAAGAAGAATGCTCAAAATAACCTGGACTTTTTAAATTACTAATAAAGGCGCTCGGGGAATTTAAAAATGAGTATTTAAAACCAGTCTGAAGACGGCCGTGATAGGCTGAACCGGCACAGTCAGAAAACAAAAATGGTGGATAAAAGTTAAAAATTGTTTTAATTTAATCAGCATTTAAAACAATATGTATTTATTTATTAATAATACACGCCCTGCTTTGGGGTTTCACATCATATAAAACGCAAAGCAGCGTAGCTATCTAAGTAGGTACATATGAATAAACTTACAAAAAATGAAATAATATTAACAATATGAAAACAAAAATCGTATGTTGGTGTATAATAAAATACAATAAGTAATAAGTAGAAGGTCGTAAGAAGCAGAATAAGTAATCAGTAGATACAAAAGAAAAAATATTAAAAAATTTAATTTTTTTAACCAAATAAATACAACTTTTAATAGATCACATACGTGGGGTATAAATGCAAAGGCAGCAATATCAAAAAAATTAATGTTGTCATCAAGTATTAGTAATTTATAGTGCACTGAATTCGAGATTTTATAGGAAACATTACCTATACATTTATAGAAAACGTGATTTTGGAAGGGATGGTTACATAAAATCTAGAATTCTGTACATTTTAAATTAGCAATCCTCGGTGAATTTTTAATTTTTAGGATATTGCTGCCTTGCTTTTATACTTCATATATAGGAAAACTATAAAATAAAAGATGTGTAGATTTGTATTTTGAATACGTTTAGCATACGAGCATTAAATATATCAACAGAACTGTATTGATTACCTAGGCGATGCAATCTATATAAAACATTCAGAGAAGTTTTTGATCTTGAATCTCATAATATAGGGAAATATTGTTGGAAATTGGATACCTGGAAGACGTAGAATCTTAATCAAAGGCAACCCGTCTTTTAGAGATCTTTTTCGGGTGGCAGTAAAGAAAGTGATTATAACCAATAAGATAGTTAATGTCCGTTGTACGACTGAGTGGTTCGAAAAAATTCGATTTTTATACTTAATTTTTTTTTTATACATCCGATATATATGAAAAAAGGATATATACCCAAACTTTTTTCTTCTTTTTTGCACCCGTCGATTGATACAAACTATAAATAATTAGATTCGTTAATAAAAACTCTACACCCTGCCATCCTGAATTCTTAATGCACTCACAAACAAATTATTATACCTATTTATTTATATAAATTATGTCTAATCCAACCGAAATATGTCAATTTTATGTATTTAGTATAATGCCACTTTCATGTCCACGTATACTTGTGTTTTCAATTTTTATATTATTCATGTGTTTTATTGTGTTATATTTTTACTCTTTATGTATTCAAATCTTTCCATCATTTATGTGTTTTATTAAATTATATCTCTACTCTTCTATAGGCTATGTTTTCAAATGCTTCTATTATTCACACGTTTTACTTAATTGTATTTCTTATTTTTTGTCTATTTCCACACTGATGTATAATTCTATTTCTATAATTTAAATGCATTGTAGGTAAAAGGCTGTTTAGCCGTGTATATTAAATAAATAAATATATTACTTATTAAATAAATGAATTGCATATTATTATATATAAGTTATAAAAGTTGCTCTTTCTAATGTAGTGTTATGGGTGTTTGTTTCTTTATGTGAAATAAAAAGCGGATTATATGAAACAAATGAAACTTTTGTTTCGTATTCGAAATGCGAATTTAATGTGTCGTTATATAGCTTTTATCAAAATAACAACCGTGGCACTTTTTAAAATACAACTAGCGTCATCTAGTAACGATCGCAGATATAAAAATAAAACAACCTGTAGCATTTTTAAAAATACAACTAGCGCCATCTATTAACGACCGCGAAAAGTTTTTTGATATATATCAAAAATAAAAATCAAGCCATTAATATCGTGATATGTATTGTGATATATATCATCGAACCCTGAGTAATACATATTCATATTATAACTATAACTATTTTAGCGACAGTTTTTAGTAACCGGGACTTATGCATCCCTTCCTGAGCAACACGGTAGTATCAGTAGCTTGTGATGTTCGCCTGGCTACAATACTTTCTTGAGTGTTCCTCCATGGAGTAGGGCTGCCGACCCTCGAAATGGAATATCATTCCAGTCCCCCACACCCCCACGTCTAGTACATGGCGCTGGCCACTCAGACAGTATTAAATTATTGTGGAACCTTCGGTAACTATTGTAGAACCGTCACTGCGTGGTTTTGGTGAAAATTATATCGATACCAAATGTTGTCGGTTGTACTTAAAATATTTGCAAATCACACCAGCTCATTGCGATTAATTTTGATGTCGACAGAATTGTTTTTACATGTAGAGAGACCTCTAACACAGCTGGTATCTCAAAATAACAGGTAGAAATATCGGTGAAGATGCGTATATTAAAATTGTAATTGATTAGGAATTAGAAAAAAACATTGTGTAAAGTGATCACATGAGCCAGCAAATACGATAAGTCGTAAGCCCTGTAATACCCAATAATTTCCCCTATTATTCCTCTATTATTAGCTTTGTCTCTGTGAGACATCTGTAGTAAATCTTTCAACTCATTTTTATGTAGACTTAATATGATAAATATTTTACCTATTTATAAAGCTACATATCTTCGAAGATTATTTTTTTAATGAATAATTGTCATAGTTTTTGTGGTAAACTTACAAATTAAAATTCGGTCTTTTTGTGTTTATTATGTACATTCGAACGAAAATTATGAGATGAAATTTCATCGTTTTGCCTAGTTTACGTTAGTTTTATTTGACCACGTGCAGCGGTCAGGATTAAATTTTATGATAAAATTGTCTAAATTTAATCTCTCGCTACGGGTTGCATGGTGTCTGATTGTATTGTACATTAACTGTAATCTGTGTAATGTATCTAAAGTATGCGTGAGATTGCGCATAAAATGCAACGCTAAAGCCGCACTCACAATGAAGAACGAATGAACGAGTGTTCGTATATCGAAGCCGCGGCACGTATTCATTTATTTATTCTTATATAAAAATAAATAAATAAAATAAAATGTTTACGAGTAGTAATGTAATATTACAAACCGTTTATACGAAACATTTCTACCCTATTTAAATAGGAAATGTAAATGAGGACCGTTAATGATTAATGAAACAACGAACTTACACATATTTAAAGTTATGTGTTTGGTTGTATTGTACAAAACCTTCCTTCTATCACATAATATTTTTGATATCAGAAATAGGCTTATCCAATTAAAAAAGCGACAGTTGATCGTTCAAATTTTATCTATAATAATTGTGAATGATGCGTTTACCTATTTTCAACTTCACTATAAATATTTCCTTCACATTGTTTCATTTGATGTTTTTTTATGTTTTTCCGGTGACAAATTATTTCCCACAATAAAAATCGTTTTTCATCCGTAAAAAATTTTTCTAGTTAATTTAAATTACATAATTTTTCCAGTATACGCAATCAGAATTTTCTAAATATTTTCCACGATTATTATAAATCAGTACGTGAAGGAAACTAACTGAATCGGGTTTCTTTTGTAGAACATCGTCTTGTAGTAGTATTTAAAATAAATCAGATTCAATTTTTAACACATGGCCAAAAAATAGCGGTAACAAGCTATCTGTAGTAAAAGAGTATTAGTAAGAGAGTGTTAGTGGCTTGTCAAATTGTATGCGGTGAACTTAATAACTTTTTATATGAATAACTTTTTTTTTTCATTCAGTTCATTCAAACATTACACATTGTACAAATTCACCATTGGCATCTGAACAAAATATAAAACAAAAAAAACTTTTATAACGTAGTCAACCATTGCTATCAAGGAGTCATTTGTAAGATCTTTAGTGGGACCATATTTTTATTGTAACATTACATAAATCCCGTATGTCTGCCATCAAATTGTTATAGATAGTATGATTGGGGAAATTTCTAATTTTTCTATGTTTACAATTACGTGGTGGGTTGGTTTTCAAAATTTTTAGCACTACTCTTCTACATTTACAAATGATCATGCCCTTTAATAACATGTTACTTTATACTTTCTTTCGCCCTCATCTCGGCTTCGTATTTTGATCAACTGCGTTTTTATGACCAGTGTTGCAAGATTACAGCTGCACATTCGGGTTAATAGCTGCTAGTTAGTTAACTATTGTTGAAAGTGCTCAGGCGTTGTCGTGCACGGTGCGTCATAATATTATCGTCTGCGTCGATAAAGGTGCCAACTAAATTTCTTTGTAAATATTCAAATAAAAATAGCAAAACTTATGCGAAGATTACTGCGAACTGATAACTCCTTAAGCGACGACGTCGCGTGACAAGGTGGTAACGTTTTTATAATTCTTATGCCGATAGGTATACCTCTTGCCCGTGTATATAATGTTCTATCCTTTTGTTATAATATGATCGATTGAAACTCGGACCGACTATTTAACAGCGGGCGACAGTATATTATATTAGTACAGTGCCTAGCCGGCATTATCTTCACTTCTTATCCACTGCTGAATGATGTCTTTTTTCTCCCACTTTCCTCTGTCCTTATCTGTTAGTACCTAGTACCTATCCAAAATACGATGCGAATACTGAGGCTTACACTAGCTCAAGAATCCCGTTAGGATTGCTCTAGTGTTTTAATATTTGCGTTTTACATATTAGTTAAGGTAATTCTAACTGTTTTCTTATATTTTATTTATTTTATTTTTAACGAAATATATACGCCAATAACCAGCTATTTACACAGTTGAAAGGTACTCACGGGTACTCTGGTATCTTTCCTTCCGGTTTTGGCAGAGCTCTGCGAAGGTTTTGGTGTTTATATGAGTACCGTGCACTTCAAAATTGTCTCTCGCGAACGTCGAAAATTTCTTTCAGCGGCTAGTCGAATGTGAAACAGAAACGACTTCAAGCACATAGAAAATTGAACTTGTACGGGTTTTAAGTAACTGTCAAATCCTTCTTGCCGTTGGTGCAAACATCTCAAGCATCAACCTGGTTAATGGCGTGATTTTTGGCGATAACGAAACAATTACTATGGATATTTCGTCGGGGAATTTAGACAAACTAAATATAATAAATTACTAGGATAAATAAAATCTAATAAGATCACGGGGGCTTGGCGTACAGTCAACCTACGTGGACTGGCAAGTCACTGTGGTATCGCAAGTAATTATTGTCATGGAAAATATTCTTTATGATATTATTGCTTCGTGCTTTCTTTTCAAATGAAAAAGCATTCCGCGGAATTTTGCTCTTCGATTCATCGCGCCCCCTCGGGGATGGTCGACCCTCGGATCTCGTGTTGACTGCGAAGAAGCAGGCAGGCAGGCAGCAGGCAGGCACCTATTGATGCACGAACATCTCCCCCCTCGGTCTGGAAACCATGAATCTCCATTTGAGTCGTATTAACGCTGAAATATGGATTTCCCTCGGTGCACTTGCGTCGGGCTAAATGAGGCGGTTATTTGAAAGCTTGAACTTTCTGTATTTTATATTTGTGGAGGTTTTTGCTGCCAGGGCATTTATTACTGTCGACCATGAATTTCGTGTTCAATGAATAAATAAATACATGGTTGCTATATCTGAAAAGCAGGAGCGTGCGGTGGGAACATTGAACAATGCGTAAGCGTGTATTTAGAAAAAAATAAATTATTACAATTATTATCATACTATTCATATTTTAATATATCACATAATTTAAGTATTTTATTTCGATGATTTTTTCTGAAATGTATGTACGTAAAAGTCGTGCTTCAATGTACCTACTCACTGCACGTAAGCGTGTATTTAGAAAAAAATAAATTATTACAATTATTATCATACTATTCATATTTTAATATATCACATAATTTAAGTATTTTATTTCGATGATTTTTTCTGAAATATATGTACGTAAAAGTCGTGCTTCAATGTACTCACTGCACGCGCTTGATGTATATGTACCTACTGTTACACGCGTACAGTATGTAATTTAAATACTTTTACAAACATTATACAACAGAATATTTTGAGTTTGTTCAAATCTTTCAGAACAGTGCTGGATTTCTTGTCACAGAGACTTCATTAATCTCCTAAGTCCTAGGTATACCCAAAAGACTTCTATACCTACTTTCCCATAAAAAATACAGTTTCGTCTCTGTGAGACATCTATAATATACATTAATTGATTATACAACATAATAAATTTCAAGATTCGGTTTATAATCCACTGTAAATGAATTTAAAATGGAGTTTATAGTGTTAAAATTTTAAATTCTTGTATCAACATATTGTCACAGGTCGCGGTTGTGGAAAAACATGTTAAAACCAATTTTATATTAGTCACGAGGATCTTTCTCTGGAAATTCTGATTCACGCTGTTTATATCGCTAGCTTTATGGTTTATCGCGGCTGCCACGATCAAAAATTATACAGCGCAGTGATGGCTTTCCCGTTTTTATACCATTCGTGACTATTTTGTAAATATTCGCGAATTTTCCGGCATAATCCTGTGCTTTCGACTAACTAATCGTTCTTTCTAAACTATTCCAGACAGTTTTGAAACCGTTGATTATGTGTTGTTCTTCTCGATTTTTAGAATCTCGTGAAAATGTGCATATTATATATTTAAAACAATATTTACATATTATATTACCTATATTGTACTCGCTATAAAATACCTATATTGTAGCGTAGTGGCTATGACACTGGCTTCCCACACCGAGGGTTCCGGGTTCGATTCCCGGCGAGGTCACAATTTAATCTATGTGATTTACTTAATCATGGGTGTTTTGTGATGTATTTCGCTTCTGCAATTGGGCCTCCCGACCTGTTGAAGCATTTAAGAAATGCTGAAATTGTTTGTGCTATGTACCGCCAAAATAATTTATTTTAAATTCTAAATTTACATTTTTTCAGAACTTGTGTGTTATGTTAAAGCAGTAAGGGATATCTGTCCTGTTCAAATGATTTATTCTCAAAAAGTCAGTTTTGAATAGAAATATAATACATTATCTATTACTTTGCTGGCATATCACATTCCAGAAAAGTAATTAAATGATAGTTTGGGCGTGTCGGTAGATTGCCAGTCAAAATAAAATGTGAACGGCCGGTCATCGAATGGTGTAAAAAAAATATTTCTTCTCTTGTACTGTCAGTACGCCCAGTGCAATTAATATATATATCTTGTCACGCCGGTAGCACTTTTCAGCGAGCGTGCTATTACGACTGTAAATAAAAAATATTTAATTTGTTTCGGATTGATTGAGGCTTTAATCAATTGGTCAGCTGGAACCCGAGGCTTGCCTAGTCTCTGTTCTAAGATAAACTCTTTGAATTGTATTTAATATTGCTAATAGCTTTCTAGATTTTCTGTGTACTATTTACATCCCCCGCTGTTCGTCCAAATAATCATTACAATTAAAGTTTGACGTTACTGTTATAGTATTATCCTATTTCGATTTGGTTCAGTGATTGCGCGTATCGAACCACTTAGTTCCAAAGCTTTTTTTCTCGTGCTATGGCATTGGCTATGATGTTGGCTCTCATAGCTTTGTTTGACGCGGCCTGGAAAAGCTCCGCAGTAGACTGGACAGCCAGACATGATGTCTTTCTACTTCCAGGGACCCGGTTTCCAGAAATCTTTCATTAATATCTATCTCATTACGCGTCCGAGTTTTTGTATTTAATTGTTTTTAATATGTAATTATTTTTTTCATTCGAATCGTAACATCTTCATTCGTAACTCTATGTATCCAGTATATTTTGAGCATTCTACTGTAGATCCACATCTCAAACAATGCTTCATGTTGCCTTATCATTTTCGAGATATTTATTTATTTGACAAGGCCGATACGGGTTTTATATACACAATACTACATTATTTATTAAATATGCACACACTCCATACAAGCAAAATGGCAATCCAGTTTTTATAAGATATTTTAAAATTTAAAGCTTTTAAAACACAGAACGGCCTTAAAAAAACATAACCAATTAATAAAATATCATAGTTTCAATATGATGTTTTATTTACATACATTTATATTTATACATTCTTTGAAGTTTTATGACATTATCGTCATGCGTATCACTTACTTCATTGTCTAAATATATATTTCAGGAAAACAGCGAACTTTAATATTTAAATACTTTTTCGTAAACCTAGCGGTCGTTAGTGTTTAAACTTTTAGGTATTTTTTTACCTGAATAAAATAATGGGCGTAAAAAGTACCAAAGGTCTAGAGCGATATTAATGGCCCGGTCCCCTAATAATTCGGCCCTCTGGCGTATACTAAATCAAAGGAATGTTTTTCGTAGACTACGTTCTCCCTCCAGATAAATATTTTTTGCGCTTTTACGTATTATATTTTTCAACGCGGTGCTTTATTATGTGTTTATATTACTTTTTAAAAATTGGGATGAACTTAACGAGCGGTGATTTTTGACTGCTATTAAAATCTATTGTTTTGTCTCCGCCAGAATTTTAAATGCAAAGTCATTGATAAATTTATATTAGGTAGGTACATTTAAAACTAAACTGAATAAGGTTTAGTGTTTTTATTTAAAATAAAAAGCTAATAATATTTGAATAAATGTCCATTCAGGGTTACATAGTCATTTACTTTACATACTATTTCGATTTCGTGTATTCTTTATCTTTTATTTCTTTATTTCTTTTGGATGACTTCTTGCTTCTTTTGACTATGAATTACTTATCGAACATTCGGGCGGTATGTAGAGATGTGATTTCCTCTTCATTAATATTCGACGGATAATTCCGCTCTTTCCTCTTTAACCTTCGTTTTACTCGTTCTTCATTCGACTTTCTGTAACCGCGGAGACTCGACTGGATTTGAATTGGAAAAATGCTCCGCTCGCGACCCGCGTTCGAAGAACCGACTGTATAAACCAGTTTCTCTCTTCTCACACGCTGAAGCAAGTTCAGAATCTGACGCACGCCGAAGGAGCCTCTGCGGCCCGCTCCGTAAGGTGTAAAGTTGCGTACACTGCGCGCGTTCGTGTAGGGTCAAAAGCCCAGGAACCGCCTTGAGGAAGGACGAAGCCGTTGGCCGAAAGAGAGTGAGCACCTTCGGGAGCGGCGCGCGCGGGGACGGCCACGTGAGTTTGCGACCGCTCCGTAGTTTTATTCGATGGGAAACTTGTATATCCACCGTAATTACGTTCCCAGCATTTCTTAACAATTAATTTACTACCTCTCTTGCAAGCTTCTCCTCTGTACAGAGGACAGCCTCTGCACACGTACGCGTACTTATACTATTTAACATTATTCCAGTCGGTTTGTACGGCGACCGGGTTCACTTCATTTGAAAATAGCGCGGACGATTGTGGCGCCCAATTCCTAAAACTCCCAAAAATGAATTTTTTTATCAGCTGCATTGTTTCTTGCAAAAGCCACATTAATGCATTGACATTGCATGATAAAATCAGGCTTCGTTCCAAAAGAAGCTTTCGAAATGCGCGTTTTTCATGCATAAATCAAAAACTTAGATCGTTTTAGAGGGTTTTAGAATTAGGCGCTAAGATTGTCGAATCCATGTGACATTATTTCATATCTACACTTGAGAAGTGAAGCCTGGAGCTGGCAGAAGAGGAACGAAAGTAGATTGAATGCAGTGGAGATGAGGTCCCTTAGACGTATGTGTGGTAAATCCATGTATGATAGAGTAAAGAATGAAGATATTAGGAATGAATGTAAAGCTGATCGTAGCATAATACAGAGAATAAAAATAGGGTCGCTCAGGTGGTTTGGGCATGCTGAGCGAATGAATGAGGAAAGAATGGTAAGAAAGATATACGATGCAAGTGTTGACGGCGCCAGAAAAAGAGGGCGACCACGGAAGACGTGGCGTGACCAGATTAACCAGATACTGGAAGATGGTCCTGTTAGAAGTCTGAACAACCGTCGAGCTTGCATGCGAAGATGTATGAATGTAGACGAAGCGAAAGTTGTATGTCAGGACAGAAGAGTATGGCGCTCTATCCTCTCTGCCTACCCCCTCGGGGAAACGGCGTGATGGTAAGTAAGTAAGTAAGTACACTTGAGCACTTTTCTACAGGAAATCGTATTATTCGAAGATGATCCTATAGGGATATATCGAGGATATTACTGAATATGTTATTAATTATTATCGATATTAGTTTCATTAAACAGGATGGTTTAATGCTGTATCCACCATTGCTAATTATCCTTTACTACAGTGATTACTTTCACTGACATTGTGTCTATCGGCCTAACGACACTTCTTTCGAAAATAACTAATCTCATTATTTAAGCGGACTTTGAGCGAGCGCTTAAAATACGATTGTAAAGCCTGGCTTACTGGTAAATCTGCGAATAGTACACGGCCCTCGGTAATACGATTAGTATTATTTATCGCCGTCAGCTGACCATAAATGCCGAGTTTTGTGGAAATAAAAAATGTCGTGCAAAAGTGCCGACGTCTTTCGTGATGCCAAAGTGAAGGCGATTAATATTGTTAATTATTATGATCGCGTATTAAAACTTTATAAAAGTTGGACCGGATGGCTGGACGCCCGCTAAGTACCTACTGCAGGCTGGAGATATTGCTCTGAGGCAAGTTTTATTATAATATTGACCCTGTTTGCAACTGGTACCTCGTATCCCTCGTTAGTTAATTTTTGTAAGGTTGAATTTATTTATTTAATTAAGCATACAGAGTGAATGCGAATAATATTCTTGTACATTTCATTTCAAACATTTATCTAATTGATAGTATTGTGTGTTATTATGCAAAATATTGTAGAACCGGAAGGAATTACACACTATCGAAATTTCTCGTACGATCCACCGATTAACCTGGAACGCCCTGCGACGTCGTGCGAGCGGACAGTTTTTGCGTTGCAGTGGCAACACACAGACGAATCGTGCTTGGTTCCCGCGACAGTAAATTAAGAAAGTACCTAACGACAAGCGAGAAGTTTTCTAGCGCGAATCTGAGAGATTTAAGTAACGTACATCAGATTATGAGGGACAAGTTTTTCAGGAAATTAGATCCAGATTAGTGCAGTAAAGTTTCTAGAAATATTTAATCCCAATTTAAGAACGGTGTTCGAATTAAATCCGTGTCCTGTGACTTTGTGTAGTAAATAAAAGTATAAATAGTTTTTAGTGTTTCGTTTGCCTCCCACTGTCACGATCCCGTGAAAATATGTTCACACATCTTCTCACATTAGACCGAGGTCTGTAAAACAGCAGACATGCCCATTCGTTATATCCGTCATAGTAATCTAAGCAATAACAATTTTATCTAAAATTATCTATGGAAATGGCAAAAGAAAATTAAAATGACAAAATAATTAATAAATCAATAAAATGCATTTTGTTAAACTGTTGAAACATTCTGAAATCTGGTGGATCAATTAATAATCAATCATTATGTCCAATACACAACGGACCTAGCTCGCTCCGTCATTCCCCGAATTTCAACTTTTGTTTTTCAACAGTTTTGTTTTCAACAAAACATTATCAATTCAAGACAATACATTTTCTCCTCCTGTAATTTATTATTAAAATGTAATTGTTTGATTTAACAGTAAAAAATATGCGGCCCTCGTAGCGCAGTGGGTATGACACTGGTTTCCCACACCGAGGGTTCCGGGTTCGATTCCCGGTGAGGTCACAATTTTATTTCAGAATATTTTTGAGTTTGTTCAAATCTTTCAGAACAGTGCTGGATTTATGTCTCTGTGACATTATTAATCGATTATGATTAATAATGTCACAGAGACATTATTAATCAATTTGAACATATATACAACTTCCAAAAAATGAATAAGCATGGTATATTCTATCATGGGTGGAAATGGCGAATGTTACAATTGTGTAAAGTGATCACTTAAGCCAACCATAAAGATAGGTCATAAGTCCTATGTACACCCAAATGACTTCTATACCTACTTTCCCATAATAAAATACAGTTTCGTCTCTGTGAGATATCTATAATATACATTAATCAATTTTATTTACTCAAGCCTGGGTGTTTTGTGACGTATTTCGCTTCTGTAATTGGGCCTCCTGGCCTGTTGAAGCGTATAAATAAAATAAAAAAATAAAATAATAATCATATGTAACTTATATGGAATATTAAACATTCATTCGCTTTAAGACAAGTCGAATTAAATTATTAAAATCCTGAAAATAAATTCTAATTCAAATTCTAATTCAAGGTTTTAATCATCTTATTTGACTTGCATCGAAGCATATAAATTTTTACTATTCCATATAAATTATATTCATGATAGTCTAACGTTTTA
Organism: Agrypnia vestita; assembly: GCA_016648135.1. Lineage (NCBI taxonomy): Eukaryota > Metazoa > Arthropoda > Insecta > Trichoptera > Phryganeidae > Agrypnia > Agrypnia vestita. Next base: position 75,703 of record JADDOH010002052.1, on the reverse strand, counting down.
CAAAAGCCAGAAATATTGGAAAAAAAATACACACTGATGTCGCATATCTCTGTAAATGTCGATATTTCAGCCAAAATGTAAAGAATGTTTTCTGTTCAAAATTGAATGAAGAAGACTCCCCTGAAGTTTTTGCTATTATCTACGGGACACCCTGTATATGTGCAGTGACTGATTTACAGAGTTGCGCAGGATATAATTGCGATTGGCTCCGCTTACCAGAGGGCCCCCGAATTGCGCAAAAAAGGGTGATACGACAAGGAGCAACAGAGAAAGCAAAAATAAGAAAAGGAAAGAATTAAAAAAGAAAGCTGAGACTCTATTTTAATTACTAAAATACTGACAGATCCTATGTGCTCGGCTGTCGTCGGTATACTCATGGCTTCGTGTGCGTGCGGTCTTTGACGTGTTGATGTTGGTTCGGAAGTTTTAGGCTTCAGGTTTGTTATTAAATGTATTTTCACGGGTTTGTCGTGGTGGGGAACGAATTGAAACCCTTGCAAGCAATTAAACCTTCATTGATAAACAAATCATTAGAAATTTTAATGAATAATAATTGTAATTGGAACTTATTCGATCGCTAGAATATTCCACTTATACTTTATTCTATCGCTATTCTATTCGCCCGGATCTATGGGTTCACCGCTTGTCAAAATGAACTCAACTCGTCTGAGCGATCGCGTTTCCGCTTACATATATAAAAATGGTCTTTCTCGAATCTTCTCGTATATATTCGCGTACTCGACCGGCTTCCAGATCTTTCTAAAACATTCTAAAATCGTTAAAACCGTTCCCAAGGACCGAGAGCAGTTATTTTCGATGTTGTAATTGGGTAACAGTATTTGAACCCGTAGCATTATCTCGATAATTGTGTTGCTATTCATAGTTTTCGTTGTGTTGTGATATCATACTGGGAGACCTTTCTCCCAACACAGGGCCACCCAAAATGCTGAGTGCAGATGCAGATATTACCTGCTTTATTTATTTGCAAAATAAGGATCTAACGAAAAAATGAGACCAAAAAATTTCTAGTCGTTACTTGAGTTGAAACAAGTGAAGGGAACATTTTTTTAATTCATAATTATTAGTTATGTAGGTTCACTTACTCCTGTTTAATTTGTGCTATGTGTTTCGAGATGTCCGTATTTTCACAAGCGAGCGAATTTATTATATTATTCTTGCTTAGAAACTTCTTATTGTACGGAAAATTAATATTACACTCGGCTCACGTAAGTACCTACGGTATATTAACTCCCGAGGCACGCTTAGGGCGCCACCTAGCCGTTAATAAACCGCAAGTTAAATGCTATCTGCAGCAATAGTGTTATATTGTAGGCGCGACTCGGGAGCGAGCCATTGTTAAATTACAACATTACCATGGAAACACCATAATTTTCAATTTTGTTAGCTTAAATATTAAAAAACTTAAATGTGTAATAAAATTACTATTGCAGTTGATTAAATACTATGCTGTTTGCTTAACTATTATCATTACCAAGATCAAACGACCGGTACTCAAGTAAACATCAAGGCACAAGTTCATTACTCAATGTTAATATTTTTTACCGGAAAAATTATGTGTTTTAAAACTATGGTTAGTTTTACGGGAAATAAATACTACCTAGAAAAAACCTGATGAGATAGTTTAGTTGGGAGAGCTTTCTACCGACACGACAGTATAAAGAGGTATCGAGTGTAAGTCCTTTTAATGCCTGTGTTTTTATTGGTCTTAAATATTTCCTGTTTTATTTCGTTACTGATAAAATTTCGGTGACAGAATATAGTTATTTTTTCATAGTAAGATTTTTAATCTAATTTAATTTTGTAGTGAAATTTTCGTAGTAAGAATCTAGTATTTTTACTATATTGAACGTTAGAATGAGTTTCTAGGTATAATGTAAATATAAATAAAAAAAATAACAAAAAGAGACTTTTTTATTCTATCCATTACTAATTTATTGACATTATCAATCATAAATACATCACTTGTGAGCATAAATAAGTACTTTAATTGCAAAAAGTGCGGTAGAATCGTTAAATTAAATTCCCTTTTTTCTAATTTAAAAGTTCTTTTTTTTCTTGTATAAATAACGTAATAAAATAGCGCATTTTGTATATAGCGCTTAAAGAAGGTTATTAACAGCTGTAATGTTGCTATAATATCTTCGTAATATTTCCATCATAAATATAATCAAACATTATTATTCAGATTTTGATAAATTATTATCATAGATAATTGTGAATAGCTTTTCGTTTAAAACCAAATTAATTTATCAATTAGACAGACATACAGAAAAATCAAATCTACGAAAAAATATTTGGCTGCTGCCGGGATTCGAACCACGGATCTCCTTCTTTCATAAATGAGACTTACAGATAAGACCGATATATTCACGAAAATATACAAGGCCGCTATAGCGTAATTGGTGAACGCGCCTGCCCCGGAAAAAAGGAGTTACGCAATGTCAAATTTTGCATTTTTTATCAATATTTCTGACTTTACAAAACATTGAACTATCATTTTTTTAACTTATATCGATTACGAAAAATGCATTCGTTTCGATAAAAGTTAAAAAAACGATAAAAACCCTACAGAAATTCAAGGGATTTTTTCCAATTGGAATTAGAATGTTTTTATAATTTTATTTGACTAGCATTAAAGAGAATGAATTTTTCATATTCGATATAGGTTATTGTAATAATAGTCCAACGTTTTACAAAAAATATGTCACATACATTGGGAAAAAATGCAAACTTTATTAGTTCATGGTTCAGTTAATGGTTACTTGAACATTTTCGACTCATTATTAAAGCAGGAATCTACCTGTAAAGTATTGTGGACTAGCTCTGTTACTATACTGTATTTATGTTTTATATATCTGCATACGTATGTAAGATTAAAATGTTAAGGGTGTGTGTTTTTAAAATAATAAAAAATACTGTTTCAACTTTGTGAGATTTTATCAAACATAATAATTTCGTTATCTGTCCGTCTGTCAAAATAACGAAATTAAGTGGTCGGAGATGGGGCTTGAACCCCGGGCCAGGAAACCCGAAGGCGGCGACGATAGCGATGTTGCTATCGCTGAGCCTGCATTACTCGTCAAAAATACAGTATACAAAGACGGCGAACCCTTTAACTGCCGGCAGGGGAAATATAAAAAAACGTCAAATATTTTGACGTTATAGTCGTTATTACTATTTCATGGGTGTCGGCTATAAAAAAGTAAATACTTATTCTTTAGGAACCAGCATGTAAGAGTACCATCATTTTTGACGGCTTACACCTTGTGATAAATTCGCTAGTTCCCTTAGGGCCGGTCTATAAACGTCCGTTAGTTAAATTTCAGACCAAATAAACCGAAATTTGATACAAATGTCATATTTTAAGTTTTATAACAATCCGTTAGTCAAATTTTAGTAAAATTTTACCGACGGCCGATACCGACAGTCGAACCACCAGTTTACCGTTCGTTAGTTGAAATTGACGTTTTATTTTTTAAGGTTAGATCCGTTGTCAATTAGCGTTTCATGCTGTTTGTCTAACATATACATAAATACTGTGCTGAGTACTGCTACATTTTCAAGGAAAAATGTTTTCAGATGGCGATATCGAGCTATTATTGTATTCAAGTTCGTTGACTGAAGAACAAATTCGACGACAATGAGTGTTCAATATACGAGTGGATTATTTTAATATTTTAGATGATGAAGATTTTATCTAGCGTTTTCGCTTGTCGAAAAGGTCTGCTTAAGAGCTTCTAGAAGATGTTGGGCAAAATTTAAAAAGGCGCACGCGTAGGAATCTGACATTATCACCAACCACACAATTGCTTGTTGCCTTGAGATTCTATGCTCTTGGCAATATTATCAGCTGCCGGAGACTTTGTTTGGGTTTCAAAGGCTACTGCCAGTGTAGTGTTGTGGGAAGTGTCCCAAAAATCCGGTGCGAGCGAGAAATTTTAGATTGTAATTTTAGATGATGAGTCCCTGTCCTGGGCAGCACGAAACAGCTCTCCAACACTTCTTATGCCCGTCCAGTCGCGTATATTGCGGAGCCAGGAAATTTGTCTCCTTCCAACACCTCTACGACCCTCTATCTTGCCCATAAGAATCAGGTGGAGCAATTCATATTTTTCTCCTCTGAGCACATGACCCAAATACGATACCTTTCGGATTTTGATATTTGTCAGCAACTCTCTCTTGTGTTGCTGACCATATCCGTCCAGGGTATCCGGAGCATTCTCCGATGTATTAGGATACTTCCAAGGTGCTTGGTGTCTCTTCATAGTGATGTCCTGGGGAGAATTACCCAGAGTGGTTTCCCCTTGCCTTCTCTGGAGGATTTTCTGTTGGGGTTGCCTTCCCTTAGCTGGGTGGATCCAGTTTTATGGCGCTGGAAACTCGCCATTCGTCCTCTCTTTATCTTCTATGACACTGTAATGTCAGTGGTCACATTGCCCGGGGTTCGCGGGGCCTCAAAGACCACTCGTGGACGCTAGAGAGTTGGACTTGGTAGTAGTGTTGCCGATGGTACTGCAACGTGGCGCATTACGACATTTTATAGGGGCATACTTTCCAGCGAAGCATGCTCCATCGTAGCCCTACTACCCATTAGAACTATTTACTAACGAACGGCAATCTGTTCGTTAATTGTCGATTTACTAAGGTATATTTGGTGTTTCGTTTATGAGACCGGCCCTTAGTCGGCTTCTCGCGGCCAGACGCCGCGCGCGCTGGACTATGATCGCGAGCCGCCCCCGGGAATTCCGTTTCGCTCGGCTGGATGGGAACATCTTCGCGCTGCACCATCTCCATTTCACCGCTAGGCGAGTACACCGAGTGTAACAATGTTCGCTCGAGCAGTGCCCGGCGTGTGGAAGAGCCCGCGACACATAAAACACTTTCTTAGTTGCGCTTATTTTACCAACTTAAATAGGTAAGTTACTAGAAATATGTACATTTAGAGGTCGCTATTATATAAGCATGCATGCGTTCAGACTCGCTTGTAATAAATGAATTCTATTCAATACGGAAATAAAGATTAAAGATTATTAATTAGTTATATATGTACTTCCAGTTTTTTTTCTCTATCCACTGTTTTACCGCTTTCTCGATATTATGTCAGTATATACAGGTGTACCAGAACTAGCAGCAGAAACTTGGCCTGACTATGTTATGAGTCTAAAATGTTCAAGCAACCATGACCTAATATCAATAGTTATGGAGATATGCAATATCAAAGTTTGCATTTTTTTTTTCAATATTTCTGTCTTATTTTTTGCAAAAAGTTGAACTATCATTGCAGTAATTTATACCGATAATGAAAAATTATTTGCTTCAATACAACTTAAATAAAATGGTAAAAACCTTGTAAAAATACATTTCTTAAATTTTTGTAAGGTTTTTACCATTTTATTTGAATAAATTTTTCATAATCGATGTAAGTTCAACTTTTTGCAAAAAATAAGAAATATTAAAAAAAAAATATGCAAACTTTGATATTGTGTATCTCCATAACTATTGATATGCCATGGTTGCTTGAACATTTTAGACTCATTACATAGGCAGGAATCTACCGGCAAAGTTTCTGCTGCTTGCTCTGGCACACCCTGTACAATACTCGCAACTCCGCAAGTTCTGATACTCTTAAGAGCTTGCGCATCTTAAGACAATTTTGTCCGAGGATGAGATTTTTGACTCGAGATAATTTTAAGATAGGGATTACGCTCGGCCTTCGTAGCAACATTTAAACTATCTCGCGTCTCACTTCATATCAGTCTGTTGACCACTGTTGATCCGTTCATCAGTTGAGGGAATTTGAATCTCCCCAGCAGAAATTAAACTGGATTTTAAAATATGATGCCTTCTGTTCATCAAACTTTTTGAAATAAATATTTGTAGGTATCGTTTATCTTTAGGCAACCTTTGTACGCACATGTCAAATCGAGCTCTGTGCACCAACACCACCTTTGGTCTCTTTTTTATCATTCTGCTGAACATCAAAGGGATCTCTGAGTTTATCTCTAGATCAAAATCTCGACATATATAATATATATATAGAGATATATATATATATATATATATATAATCATAGTGGTAGTCTATTATAGGTGGAATTGGTGAAAGTTACATTGTATATGATCAAGCCCTATGAACACCCAAAAACACTTCCATACCTACTTTCCCACATTATAAAAAGCTTCGTCTCTATGAGACATCTATAATATATGTATTTTGATTAATTTAATGTCGCTAAGTACATATTATTTGAGGGGTATGTAATAAGCAAAGACAGCAATATACAAAAAATAAAAAATGAATTAATGCAGTCACCTATTACTAATTTAAAATGTACTGATTTCTAGATTTTATGTATATACGCCTTCCAAAATCATGTTTCCAATAAATGTATAAAATATGTTTCTTATAAAATCTCGAAATCCGTACATTATAAATTAATAATCCTCGATGACTGCATTCATTTTTTTTTATATTCCTGCCTTTGCTTTTATATCCCACATTTGCTCTTTCTTTATCTACCTTTGAGGCCCGGTTGTTTCAAGTTGGATCGAAGTAAGCGTTCGTCTAAAGCATAGATTTTTGCGTTCTCCACCAATCAGACGATCCGTTTTCGTAAATATCTATGCTTTACACGAACGCTTACTTTAATCCAACTTGAAACAACCGGCCCTAATTCGCGCTAAGAACAAAGTACATCAAATTCAGATATTCGTCTGTGTTCTGAACCAAGCAATTGCTATTTGTGTATCTAGACAGCAGGCGCGTGCAGTGGGAACAAGAAGCATGACTTTTATTTAACCGTATATTTGCGAAAAAAATATCGAAATTAAATATTTATCTGAGAATATTATGAAATATTAAAATCTGAATAAAAGTGTTAATTATTGTGATTTGAATATTGCGAGATATATTTCTTATTTCGGTTTATTTTCAAAATATATGCTTAGAAAAAACTAATGCTTCTTGATCCCACTGCCACGCCCATGCATAATATTATAATACTGCCAGTGTTGACGTTTTAAGTTTGACAGGTTTGAAATTAATGAATTCAATCAATCAGAAAGCTCTAAAACGTAAACAAACGTTAGGTTATTCAAATTATGAATAATATTCAATTCAAATTAAGGTCGAGCTTAAAATGTCAAAATTAGCGACATTAAAATGTTATATGATAACTATTAAGATACAGAAATAGCGATATTGCTTAGTTCAGAATACGACCAATTGTGACGACAGATTAGAAAAAGCAGGTGTCGATTCCAACTATGTTGAAGGACGCGTTCAATTATTTGTGTTTTCCTGACATTAGCCAGTATTTTACGCAAGTACAAAATACTACACTCGTGTCGAATATATGCGATCGTTATCATTATTCAGTCGTTCCGAATGAAAATGTTCTCAATGGTTTGCAGAGAGCGTGGGGCTTAAGTACTCTCGCCGTTAATTAATTTACCACGGGCATTCTTTCTCACGTTTCATTGCTTTACTGGCTTGTTTGTTTTCCTCCCGAGCCATCTCCGCCGCGCGCACCTGCAGCGGCCCACATTACGGTCTCGCCCCGGAGGAGGGATTTTACGACCACCCTCCTTTTACTGCTTCCAGCCTGGTCCACGCGAAGAGAAACCCGCGCTAGGGGAAAAGGCGTCGTGGAAAAACGTCCTTCGTTTTGAAAAAATTGAGGAGCGTGTGATCATGCACACGCGTTAGAAGTTATACTTCTTTGACGTGATTATGATATTTACTAAAAATGTATATTAATACAGTAATACAATATCTAGGGAGTGGCACATATGTAACCATTGGTGTGTGACAGCTAAAATAATAGATGCATGTTTTCGGATCGACGTCTTACGACGGTTCGAAGACATTTATCACCGAAGCACTGTAGACATATGACGAATCAAAAAACGTGTGCATTTTCAAAAAAAGTGCAAGTGCCTACGCACTTCAATATTTTATTGATTTTTGGCCTAAAACGGCTCCGTATTCAAAAGTTTCGAAACTATACAACTTTGACAGCCGTATTGGATGTCGAATGAATGAATGTGTTTTTTGATTAAAAAAAGAATTTACAATACCGTCGTTTTTGCAAAGACATCGACAATACTTTGAAATCCTAATATATACCTAAAATGGTAATTCAATAAACAGTTCTTTTTTTCTATTCAATAACCAATCATTCGTCAGTTTTTGAATCGAGCATCATGATTGGTACTCGATTCAAGATGGGATTCAATAAATATATGGGAAATATTAGGAATCAAAAGATATTTAAACTCATGTACTAATTTGTTTAACAATGTTACATTCGCTAACTCTCCTCCTCTCAATATTCTCGTTATATCAACTTTTACACCAGTGACGACGGCTTATTTTGTCATTACCTAATCAATTAATTATTTGATTTTTCCATCTAATCTGTAAATTTTTCTATATATAAATGTAGTCAGTTACACCTGCCGATGAGAGATAATGATATTCTTGTTTGAGTAGTTAAATATAAAACTATAAAATTAACTCACGCAGAGGTACCACACAATTTTAACGATCATCGTGAATAATCTCCACAAAATTAACGCCAAATCCATCAATAAGTTAATACCAATATTTAATTTATTTTTTAAAAGTTCGTGTTGAGTTTTGTGATGAGCCTTGTATTTAATAATAATGAGGGGGTTAAGATAATTGTAAACTGCAATTTTCACATCTCAACAATTAATTTAAACAAAGTTTAAATACCTTGGAAGTATCCTAGCGGAAGACCTCGACCCAGAAACCGAAGTCAAATGCAGAATTGAAGCATCGCGAGCTGCTTTTAACAAAATGAGACAGATATTCTGCGATGACAATCTTAACCTGAAACTTCGACAGCGACTGGTCAAATGTTATATATGGTCAGTCCTGCTGTACGGAGTGGAATCGTGGACCCTCAAAGTGAGTAGCATGAACCGGCTGGAGGCGTTCGAAATGTGGATACATCGGAGAATGCTCCGGATACCCTGGACGGATATGGTCAGCAACACAAGAGTTCTTCAAAGAGCTAAGTGAATAGAGAGTTGCTGACAAATATCAAAATCCGAAAGGTATCGTATTTGGGTCATGTGCTCAGAGGAGAAAAATATGAATTGCTCCACCTGATTCTTATGGGCAAGATAGAGGGTCGTAGAGGTGTTGGAAGGAGACAAATTTCCTGGCTCCGCAATATACGCGACTGGACGGGCATAATAAGTGTTGGAGAGCTGTTTCGTGCTGCCCAGGACAGGGATGCTTTCTATCGGGTGATAGTCAACGTTGAGGGGACCTGACATGACACCAAAAGAAGAAGAAGAACAATTAATTACCTGCAGTGTAATGTTTAGTTCTCGCCTATCAAGAGGGTTCATTTCCCCACTAGGGAGGTTTCTATTTATTTAAATAATTTTATAAATGTTGAATTATTTATTTATTCGAATCGAAAGAACATATTTCATGTATGATACACGGCTTAATGCGATTTTTATTTTATTTTGGTAGTATAATATTTTAAGCGTTGTAGATTTTATTAGAAAACACGGCACGGAGGTAAAATTACTCGATACTAAAATGAAATACTCAACTTTCAAATTGAGAGTTTAAAATGGCGTCGCTTACATTTTTACGATTTGTCATATTTTACCCGGCGTTCCTCTGAAATGGTCGGACCGCAGTATGGACGTTAGACGGCGGAATTTCCCGCAATAAATGCGATAAAGGGGAGAGTGCGGATATTCTCGGCGAGGAATACAGGAAACTGTTTTAAATTAATCCTCGTGATAAAAAAGTCACATTTTGTTTTGTACCTGTCGTCCGCGGAGAGCGGCGCGGGTGTTGCCTTTTCATCGCGCTCTCGTTTCTGATGCGCTCGCTGTGCCTGCGTGTGCAGGAGCACGGCCTCTCCGCGTAGGTCCTTGGAAGTCTGCCCGAGCGAAAATGAATTTAGCAGGATTCGTGACAGGCCGAGGGAACACATGCCGAATTTCCGCCAGTTCTTCAAAATTGTAAATCTTACGAAGCGCGCCTGCCTATCGACAATCGAAAGCAATTTTGCAGTAAACGACAAAGTTACAACAGCAGAGACAGCAAACAACTTTTGTAAAGATAAATAATAAATAACTATCTACTGTCCTTTAAATACTTTTTAAATCAAAAACTGGATGTAGAGAAAAGATTATTATTAAATGAATTAAATCGTTGATAATTGATTACACATCATTTTGAGATTTTGGCGTTCATAGCGAAATCCCTCCCCAGCGTTGATACAGGTCATATCATACATAGCTGGTAGCAAAAACTTTACACTATCAAATATGCACTATCAAAGTTAGCATTTTTTTTTCAATATTTTTGACTTATTTTTTGCAAAAGGTTGTACTATAATTACGGTAGCTTATATCGATAATAAAAATTCATTCGCTTTAATAGAAGTCGAATAAAATGATAAAAACCTAGCAAAAACTGAAAATATAATTTTTTACAAGGTTTTATCATTTTATTTGAGTTGTGTTTTGAAGCGAATCTTTGTAATATCATAATTAATATAAGTTGTTGTAATGATGCTTCAACTTTTTGCAAAAAATAAGTCAGAAATATTTAAAAAAATGTAAATTTTGATATTGCATATCTCCATATCTATTGATATTAAGTCATGGTTCCTTGAACATTTTCGACTCATAATCAAAGCAGGAAAAAAAAAATATATATATATATATATATATATATTTATATATATAAAACTATAAAGTATAGTCTATGTCCACCCTGAAAGTCCATTCTAAATTTTCGTGAAATAATTTTTGAAATCGGATGAGTAGCTTCGGAGATTACCTCCTACATCCAAACTTACTAACTTTACTTCTTTATTTAGATATAGATGAACTAACACGGTTATTTCCTGGTCCGCGTTTTGGTTCCACTATATTTGGTTACTACAATCTTGTAAATTTTAAAACAATTATGAACATATCAAACTAAATACTTTTAAAATATAATTTCTTAGTAAATAAGTCGCGCTTTATTACAAAATGATGTTTTTACTTAACAATACTCTATTTGGAAAGAAATCTTTAAAAATAAATAAAAAAAAGTCTTGTAAAAATACTCTTTGTTTACTAGTTAGGGGATTTAATTATGTAAGAATAAATACTGTCTGCATTATAATTGTGTCTTAAATATATTTCCTTAATTAAATCTCTCAGTCTTCTCGCCTAAAAAACGGGTTTATTTCAACCCTGTGTTTGTGCATACAACACTTTTTAATATTAAATCAAGCTAAACATATTATATATTTCATAAACATATCACATGTTTCATAAAAATGTTACTTTCGCAATATTAAACTCTTATTTAAGTATTAAGTATGTTTAGACTTATTTTTGTTAGCTTCAGTTTTGGTCATTTTGGGAAGTTTGTTTAGGTAGGCTCGTAAATTTTATGCCCTTTGTTTTATAAATTGATAAAATATTTGATTGACATAGATTAATTAATGGTAACCTATTCTTTGGGAAATAAAACGTTCCAGGCTATATGATAAACAAATATTTTTTCGATTTTTTGTATATCTTTCTAATTACTAATGATTAATCTAATTCGTTTTAAATATCACAACTCAACGGGTTTTCTTTTGATCCCATTCATACAATTATTCTTAATGCGTGCATTAAAAAAGTGCACAATTTGACGACGATTTGTCGCCATTTCCTTCTATCTTCACAACCCATCTTTCAGTTTATCAGGTGGTATGGTTTCGAGCCCTGCAAAAATGCCATGGTTGTCAGCGAGGGCAGCAAATTGTGTCATTGGTTTCATGTTTCACGCCATTTGCTTGGTAGGTGGTCGGGCAGGATGCTGTCATAAGGTGCAGAAATTTTGCTTGGCAGTTTTTCAAAAGCCCTTTTGTGTACGGAACCAGCCGCCGGAATATAACTCCTCGAAGGAGCTTGCGAGTGTATTACCTCGGTATTTAAGACAATGCTTCCGATATTCGTTTTAATGGAAACAACGTGCAACTTCCTCATTCCTTTCTCTGGACATCGTCCAGATGCCTTCATTAATCTTGAACAGGTGGCGATAAAGACATTCTTACCATTTCTTCAGCTGATAGCTTTATTGGATATCTTGTGCAGAGGACCTATTGTTCTTCGGGTTTTTCAGCGCAGCTTTCATTTCAGTCAATGTTTTTGGTCTCTGATCGTGTAATATTGATACGAATGATTGTAAACTGTGTTGATATTTATTGATGTTGTGCTGTAGATCAGAGATTACCAAAATATGTCAGCCATTATGAAGAATTTCTTATTTTCTTGTTCATCTTTTCACATAGAGGTGGGTTGAATTCCTTAGCTTATAATGTAATTCTCATATACGCCGACAAAAATACGAATTTCACATAGAGGTGGGTTGAATTCTTTAGCTTATAATATAATTCTCATATACGCCGACAAAAATTACGAATGTAAGATGTGATTTGTATTTCATTACACAAGGTGCTAGCTGGTACAGAAAAAATCAGAAATGGGGGTGTACTTTCTTTTCCGTAAGCGATGGGTGCCCATTAATATTAAAAACCAGCGGCATAAGTAAAAAAATGGGCCCAATGGAAAATACAAATAATTTTTTTTTCGTCTTTTTCTTACTCTTACTATACTAGCTGTAACCCGTTAAAAATGACGGTACTTTTACATGTCGGTTCCTGAGGAATAAGTATGTATAAATTGTGGGGAAAAAAATTGGGAAATTTTTTTGGGAAAAATAAAAGTTTTCGGAAAAAAATTGTGGGAAAAAGGTTTTAGGGGAAAAAAATTTGAATAAAAAATTTGTGGGTAAAAAAGTTTGTGGGGAAAAATTTTTTTGAAAAAAAAAATTACTATGAAAAAGTTGCGCACGTTACACGAAGTTACGGGAACAGACAGACAGACAGACGGACAGATAGACGACGAAATTATTGTAATTGGGATAATATTATGTCATAGATTGTCAAGTTCCCACATCATTCGTGGCCCTCGGCCCGCCCACTTACATTCAGCTGCTTTCAAATAAATAATTATTGAAATACCTTAGTATAATATTTTTACACAGATAGTGACAATAAATAATAAATTTTTCTGAATTTGCAAATCATTTATTAGAAAATGATCACGGTTTTGATAAAAATGTAGGACTTTCTAATTTACACATTAATAATTTTGGTCTGAAATTGAATAATTTAGAATCATTAGAAATTAGTAAAGCGTGTAAAAGTAAACAAAATATTATTAATAATCAATTGAATTTGACTACGAGCCCAATTTAATTTTTTTTTCCAATAATTACGAGTAATCAAGAACTTCAGTAATAATATTTTTTTAAATAATTTTTCAAATGATTTTTAAAAGCAAGGAACAAAAGACATTTCATTCGAATTTTTTGACAGTTATACAGCACCCTGATGATGGAATGGTAATTTCTGAAACATGTTGGTGAAAAAAAACTCAGATAAAAGTAGGTTTATACAAATATTATAATAAATATTTTTACAAATTAAATAAACACCACATTTTGTAAAAATATTTCTATACAGATATCACTGATATTGACTATAATATGAATCAAGAAAAAAAGAGAAAAGTCGAAACATACGTAAATAAAAACAAATGTAATTTGCTAAATTAAAAATCTAAATGCTGAAAAGAATGGTCACGTCTTTTTTTTTATTTAAAGATATGCGGAACAGTTTTGTAATAAATTTGTGTAAAAGAATTAACATTAGCAACAAAACACGAGCAAGTTTACGGTGTTGGACCACGTTCTCCCGCCCCCGAGTTATTTTGCTTCTCTCTTGAGTTTTAGTTTGACGCTTCCCAAGGAGAGGATTAAATTCCCGGTAAAGCCTTACGTGGAAGAGAAAGGGCGCACCTGGCTGGGGGAGCTTATCAGAATTAATTTAATTCAGCCTCCGATTAACTACCCTGATGCACGGGTCGATAGATTAATTGTTAATGGTTAGGATTTCATTCCCGTTTGAATTTCAATTGAGAATCCCGCTCAACGCCAGACTAATTAAATCCGCAGGTAAGCGATTCCCGTAAAATAATTCACATTCTTGGGAATTTGAATTATATTTAGAGTGAGTAAATAAGGTGTAGTCAAATAATAATTTGTTTTAATGCTTTAAATATTATTTATTGGTTATATAAGGTGTAATGTAGTTTATGATAATGTAATATCAGTATAATGGAGTATTTATGTATTGAAGTTGCAATCGGCACAAAATAATGTTTGTAAACGCGGTTTACGAGTATGCACGATAAAGTGAAGAATTAACAATTACGGACGAATCTAGAGCAGTTAGTAGCATAGAACATAGTCGACAGAATTAAGGCAGGGCCGCTGAATATAATAATAATAATATATAAAATACATTAATTGAGGGTACGCGACAGGAACGAAGGAGGTCAGTGAAAGACGTGGGATGTTAAGATCTTGAAGAATATTGGAGAACGGCGCTATTAGAAGCTTCATAAACCGAAGGCCACGAAATGCATGACAAGGCGAGAGAAAGAAGAGTGTGGCGATCATTCCTTTGACTACTCCTGCGGCGAAACGGCATGTTGGTAAGCATATTGGTTAGTTACTATTGTCAAGAGACTGTAGAAATGAAAAAAATACACGTAATCGAGAATTTTACAACACTGTATTTTTTACAGTAAATTAGAAATCACTGGCAATTACTGAAAATGTTTAGAATAAACTACTAGATTCACGAAACGTCTAGAAACCCGAAAATGTATATAAGGGCGATATTAGATTAGAAGCGATCCCTTAGAAACTATTAATTCAATAGTGCCATCACAGACTGCGAATATTCTAGAAAAACGAATATAAATTGTTCCACAAAAGAGTGATGAGTGCGAAATTATTGTGAATTAAATAATAGTGCTCCAATTAAATTCGTGTCCTGTGACTGGTAAAAGTTTTTTTAAAAATTAATTTCATGTGTTTGATTTGCTTCCACCGCCACGATCTCTTGACAGTTTTACATGTTCCATCAATATTTCTACTATTTCCAAACTCAACTAAACGCTTGTACTGTGACTGCAGAGCTTTCCAGGGACGAGTCTCGTGTCGTAGTATTAGACCAACCAACAGCATGTCGTATTTAGACGGTACAGGTGATCAGCGAACACTTTCTAGCATATCTTTAATATGAAATGGAGGGTGCTTTTTACAGCAACATCCCCAAGTTTCCGACCACCGGAGCGCTGCCAGTAAGCGGAGAACTTCGTAGGGGAAACTATGGATTAAAAAAATGAAAGACAGCTGCTCTGTCGTGGAACAATGGACGGTATCAATTTACCATCGATATCAAGTAACTCCGGTGGACCCGGCTTATTTATGTTCGTTCGAGTAGTTTTTGTTTACACACGACTGGTACAGTAATCTACTAAATTAAGTGCTAAAAGTACTTTTGTTTACACTTTCTGCTTACACATCACCAACAAAATACTCAATTTTTTTATGAAATTTGTACGTAGATAGGTATTGTAAGTTTTTTTTTAGCAAAAATTTTTTGATACAAATGACTCGGTACGTTGTTAAGGTAATGTTATTTTATTTATTTATAATATTTATTTATTTATTTATTTATTCATTCATTTACGCCTAAATAGGCTTTTACATATGTAGGTATATAACAGTTATTTGCAAAAATAATATAAACAGAGAGAAAAACAAATAAAGAAAGTGTATATAATTTACATTATGGCGGAATGAAGCGCTCTCAGTATCGCGCCCCTATACTGTGACAGGCCAGAACCAAACACGTCCGCTATGTTTGTATAATTGTTACCTAACCTGTGTATTCTAGATACTAGCGAGTTGTAGTGAGCATTTGTTCTAGTATTGTCACAGTAAAAAGGCGTTGGCACTCGAGTAGTTCGACTGGGTACATGGAACATTATTAAGGACAAAATTTCAGGGCTGTGGTAATGCGAGTTTACAATTTCATATAATAAAATCAGATCGGATAAAACTCTCCTGTCCGATAGTGGCAGTAAACCGGTAAAATATAATAAGTTTGTATAGTTAAGATTTTCTATTGGGATATGGAGACGGAAATGTATGTAGCGTAAAAATTTATGTTGTATTCTTTCTATTGTATGAACATGAGCATTATAATAGGGCATATACTAGCATAACATAGGAATAATAGCAATAACATTATAATAATCTTTTAAATTATTTCACATTAATCGATATTTCAAGGAGTTATCATGCCGATCGTGAGGCGTCATTTTTTCAACAGGGCCTTAAAAATTCTCATGATAAACATATGTTACCTATATTCGTTATAAAAACGATTTTACACACCGATGACTAACAAATCACGTGTCATTTTTATTTCATTTATCGTCAATTTTGGATACCCTATAAAAATCATAAAAAAAACGTTCATTTTTCACGCGCTATGGTAGGTGTGACCCAAGGAATCTCAACAGTATTTATATATAATTAGTAATTGCAATGAATATTGTATAATGAATATACTCGTACTAATTATAAGGATCCACAAAACAAGTCATAATGAAGCAAATGAAATGAGAGTAAGAATGGTTGGAAAAATGGAGTGGAGTTAGGGTTTAGAGAGGAAAAGTCTTGAGGTGTGTACGAGTACGCAAGCAAATTGATATTTATACATACAATTCATAGATTTTTTAAGTTGTGAGATTAATGTTGAAAAATTTACATCGAATCGCGGTGGTTGAAAGAATTCTGTGCATAAGTTGTTCTACTTTTGGGAACATGCAACAGAACTATAATATCGTCGCAAGATGTCAGCAAATATAGTCATGAAGATTAGTTTCGCGAAAAAAGATTGAAGTACTGGTTGAATCTACATTTAATCAATTAGGTTTCAAGGTTTACGAACACACTGTAGACTGCCCCGCCTGCGCCCCCCCAGCCCCCAGCCCACCTGTGCTAACAGGTAGGTATATTTTCCAACTCATTGGGTTTCCCGCCGACGCTTGAGCGTCGCGCGACGTTTGCGCAGTGTTACAGAAACTTTGTCAACGAAAATGTGTTGTGGATTTTAAGATTTCGCTCATTGTATATTTTTGATGTAGACAAGCATAAAAGGTAAGCTAAGGAACAAAATTTGAATGGCATTTAAAACACATTTATATAGGGGATAAGATGGGATGGGCAAGAGAAATGTTGGGAGACGCCATCGTTTTGCGCAGGGCCCTAAAGAGTAACTATGCAAAATTTGATTTGAATCGGTGTAGGAATGTATAGAGAATAAACATGAAGGGATACATCCATTCAATAATGTCGTAATAACTCGAATTGGATGGGTGTCTTGCGAGTAATCCATAACAATAAAACACTGAGTACAATATCAGTATTTTTTGAGCAAGGTATTTATAGTAATTTACAGTTATCTCAGTGACAGGATTCAGCAAAGAAGAACGCGCGATCGTGCGCGCGGGTATTTAAACCATTCTCCCCTGACAGGCATCACCTTGCGTACACACACATACACCCATGTTGTCCCATTCGCACATGTGCCTGTCACTCGATTCTGATATACATTACAAATAATAACATATATATTGTGTTATATTCAAATATGACATTTAAAAGATTAAAAAATCTGATGAGATCACCAAGAGTGATAAATAGTTGATGTACACAGCGAGTATCAGATACTGTAGCTCTGCCACTTGCCGAGATGGGGGTTGATATTTGTTTTGTCTCGCGCCCCGCTTCATGCTTGTCGTATTTTTTGATCTTTGCTATTCGGATATTGGTAATTGAATACTTTCTGTTTGCAATACTTTTCCTAGTATGACTGTTAAGTTGTTGGAATCTATGGTTATTTGTGACGTTTGTGTGCGCGTGTCGAGTCTCGCTTGCTAATCGAATGGCGTGTGTGCGGGTTTGAGATTTGTCTCACCCTCTGATGTCAAGCGATGAGCTTTTAATTTATCCCAACGAATTTACATCTTGTCCCATCCCGTGTACACGTACCATTAAAATTCGTCAGTATTGTAAGACGATACTGTAATTTTTATATAATTAAACAGTCGGATCCCACCACGCAAAAGCGTTATTTTATTGATTCAAGCACATTTAAATGAAGCGTCAGCCTATCTGTAGAATCTGACCTTCGAATGGTCGCAAAATAGGGGGTAACTGTTAACGAGAGTACTGTTCCAACGGAGGCTGCTGCGGTACCAACCGCAGGCCGTGTACACAAGTATCTTCCATTTGTAATAGAAGAATGTAAACAAATTACCGACATGTTCTTGCGTTAACTGTATTTCGACGAACAGCTTCTGTGAATGAACCGCGAGCGATCGACTATAGAATCTGCAGTTATTACAAATTGACTTTTTATTTTTATCAGTTTTTTGTGGTTTGTACTGGTTGTTTTTTTTTGAGACCGATACGCTTTTAGAACATTTTATTTATAATATATTGTATTATATTATTTTTCATCTTCTGTGCGTACATTCTGGCTTATTTAAAAAATAATCACTAATTTAAAACGATACTCTGTTCTAACATTTTGATTTGCGATATTATCTCACTGTAATCAGTTTTATATTTTTTGTTCAGTCTATGGCCTCAGATACACATGCTTATTTAGTGGCACGTGAGCATGCGCAGTATCGACCTTCTCTAGGCCTTGCTTATTAGTGGCATGTGTGTACGCACATTGCTAGTAACGAGCATGCCACTAGCCATACAACCGCCGGTTGATTTATGAGCATGCCACTAAGTGGCATGTGTATCTGTACCTTCACTCTTTAAACAAACTAATATCCTTGCGACGTACCTTGTATTATTTATGTATCCACAAATAATTAATTTTTATATGGAATGAATATACTGCGCGCTATGACCTATGACGCATGGGTGGAAAATCTATAAACGATAGAGCAGAAGCGCGCAATCATACAAAAACCGAATTGCGTACAAGAGAAATGAATTCGTGTTAATTAATAATTAGTACAAAACTCACAGTGCTACCCGAAACTATCATCCCTGAGAAAATTGTTTTTAATATCAGGACTAACCGATTATAATAAATAATAATGCATATATTTAGATTAGACATGGTAAATAATTACCCTGAAAGGCAGTACTTATACTAGTAGGTACGTCCACAGAGTCCACATTAATTTCTTACCATAAATAATATACATTTTTTGTGTATATTTCGGTTTAATAAGTAGGTATTTTGATATTACGTCTCTAACGAGTTTGCATTCATTCAATGGCAATCATCTACATATATCATGAATATATTCCAACTATAGAAATAAATGAAATATTGTAGACTGTAGTGAAATATTTGACTGCGTGTCGAAATCGCACACATTAAAAATACATAGGTTGGTTTATACTTGATTCTTGAATTTTTACTCCCTTTATAATAACTCGTGGCGTTTGCTTGCTTGCTTGCTTGCCGTCAAAAAAGCTTTGCATCGATTTTTGACCCTTTTCCCGTGATCCAATCGAGCTGAAACTTGACAAGTAGACTCGTGGCGACGATCAAGATGATCTATCAAATTTTCGTTAAAAAAAATTAATAATTATAGTTTATTTTCGGATTTTTAGAAATTTTATTGGTTTTTTCAAATTGGAATCATTAAAAATGTTTGATTAGCAACGGCGGCCCGATAACGTCGCGGAATATTTTCTAAATTTGAATTACTCCGTCGGTATACATAATAGGTACTTCACTACGAATGTCGAAGATCTAAATTGACTGACAAATGTTTTTAGAATTTAATCTTCAAATCATGAAGTGTCTTATCAAAGCTCAAAACATCTGACATTTTAGAAACATATTAAATTACTGTATGTTTAGTGTTATGTTATATGTTTTAATTCGTCTTTAATTGTTGTTATATTTTACAAAGAAAGGGAGTATAATAAAAACTTGGTTTTTATGGGTTACTTTTTATTTAAATAATTTGATGGATTCTGGGAATGAAGCACGCAATAGCGTTACAAGTAAGGTGGTAATCCTCTTACAAACAGCCGCTACAAGCCGTAACGTTTGTGTAGCGTCTGGCTGGAAGTGGTTTATTCGTGATATTTTGATATACTTCCTGACACGGGTTCTTAGAACATGGAGTAATAACGTATCCATATGCCTCCATCATTATTAACTGGTCCATAAATTCGGCGATATTTCTCTTTCAATGGAAACCACATTGGAGGCTTTCTATATTATTCTGCACACTTATTTCTTATGTATGTACTGCAAAAATCTTTTTTTTTTAATTTTTAGCGTACCAAGTTGTATTTGGATGAAATTGGTCGTAAAACCTTAAATTTATATTCGGTGTAAAAAGTTTTATTGGGATGCGCTCATAAAAGCGCCGATGACCTTTCGTCTCGTCTTCCGAACTGGCGATCCATTTGAAACATAAATTTTAAACGAAATGCTCCAGGAAACAGCTGTACAGTTAGAAATAACTTTTGTTAATAACGGGTGCTACAAAAATACACTTATACTAGCAGAAATCAATCTGCTGTCGTCGATTGCTTGATGCTTGGTAGAAGACACTTCACGGATTATGGTGGCCAATGTGCGACCTCGGCCGGTATTTCCGTATATTTATTTTATTTTCTAATGAGCTTTATAATTATTAAATTTGTATCATTGTTCAGTTTCAGTCTACCAAACGTTTTAAATCATTGTCTTGTCAACCTTTCATTTTTTATTTTTGCGTTACTCTTCTGCTTCTCGGTGAAATAATCATATTGCTACATAACTTTTTGTGTTCCAGTTTTGATATAAATGAAGAACGCACTAATTATACACGCGTGTCCGGAGATGTTGATTTACTATCTTGTTTTTTTAAATTTATTTATTTGGAAATATTTACAGATATAAGAAAATGATATGTATATACTTATATACACGAGTATATAATATGTACATATGAGAATGTAAATAGACAGTAATAATCTTATTAATATTCCTGATAGACTAAGAGACAGCGACCGCTAGACTTGCGTAATAATATCAATTCTTCTTTAGATGTACTCTTAACTCTATAATAGGTAAGTAGGTAGGGATATTATGGCATTTGAGTTCGGGAGTTTTTGGCAGAAAGCAGGTACAAAAAATGAGTAGTTAAATGTCAAAATTACCAACCAGATTTTTTAATATATTTAATTACTGGGAAGTACTATACACTCATATTAATTATTTTCAGACGCTTTTCGCTGGACATTTCTTCCGCTAGAGGCTTTGAAGCTCTGTGAATAATCATGTCATTTATGTACGTTATAGTAAAAATCTGAATTTTATTATTTTATTTGGGCCACTATTTGACAATATTACCTGATGTTTTAACTTTTTACTTACACCTTTTTTCGTACCTGTATTACCTGTTATCTGCTAAAATCCCCCGAACTCAAATGTCATACTATCCAAACCTTCTTAACTACTATAGTGTACATCTACAAAAAATATTTCAGGTACTATACTCAGATAGATAAGGCTACCCATCCCGGTCTTCTCCTTCGCTGGTCTGGTTTTCTTTACCAAATTTCAGATCTTGCCTTAGGATTATACATAGTTTTTAACATTTTTTGTACCTTTCTTTTTAAAAAAAAAAATAGAGATGCGAACATGAAATACGTGTCATATCAATATTTTTACTATTTTCAAACTAAGCTAAACGCTTGTGCTACGAAAATAGGACCTACTTGCTGGTCTGGAGAGAGGTTCGAACCAAAAGACCAATAGTCCTTTAAGCAATTGTATTCGGGTCTAGCAATTGTCCTTTAGCATTGCATTTGGTTTTATCATGGTTCATTTTTGCGGCCATTATTCTGGAGAAATGTTGATCTGTCGGTATCAATACTGTCTACCATATTTTGATATATTCGTAGCTTTGGGTTACGTTCCCTTATCGAACTTCTTTATTGATGATTAAGTGTTATCGTGTCTGCAAATGCATATTTCGGCGTTTGTTTTTGAAAATATGGATGTTCATATTTATTATTCTGGAAATTTCATTTTTAAGTATTAAATAACTTATTTTTAATAAAAAAATACTTTTAAATAGTGGTTGAAGACTCAAAGTGCGTGAGTAAGTGCAATATATTTTTTAAATAATTTATTTATATGAATAAAAAGCGTTCTAAATTCATCAAAAAACGTAAAAAGTTTTGCAAATTTCAATTTATTTTATTTTATTAATATTAAACTTTTCTTAATTATTTTAGTACAGTTTTATCATACTTTTATCATACTTTATACTCAGAATATTTTGAGTTTGTTCAAATCTTTCAGAACAGTGCTGGATTTATGTCACAGAGACATTATTAATCAATTAGTGTATATTATAGATATCTCACAGAGACGAAACTGTATTAATTATGGGAAAGTAGGTATAGAAGTCATTTGGGTGTAACAGGACTTATGACCTGTCTTTTGGTAGGCTTAAGTGATCACTTTACACAATTGTAACATTCGCCATTTCCACCCATGATAGAATATACCATGCTTATTCATTTTTTGGAAGTTGTATATATGTTCAAATTGCGTGAAGCTTTCATATATGAGTTGTAAGCGCCTTTTCCATGCGGCCTGTACAAAGCCATTTTCATTCCCCTAAATCCCCACAGATGTCGCTAATGAGAAAATCTACAATTGATTTTACGGAATTTAGGGAGCAATATCCTTTTTATTATGTGTAACGAAATTCATCCGAATACTTGCATTACACTAGGATACGCCAGGAAATATTATTTCCAATTTTTGTTAAATTCCTTTTTTGACCAGTATTTACAATTCAGAATATTTTGAGTTTGTTCAAATCTTCTGAAAGATTTGAACAAACTCAAAATATTCTGAATTGTAAATACTGGTCAAAAAAGGAATTTAACAAAAATTGGAAATAATATTTCCTGGCGTATCCTAGTGTAATGCAAGTATTCGGATGAATTTCGTTACACATAATAAAAAGGATATTGCTCCCTAAATTCCGTAAAATCAATTGTAGATTTTCTCATTAGCGACATCTGTGGGGATTTAGGGGAATGAAAATGGCTTTGTACAGGCCGCATGGAAAAGGCGCTTACAACTCATATATGAAAGCTTCACGCAATTTGAACATATATACAACTTCCAAAAAATGAATAAGCATGGTATATTCTATCATGGGTGGAAATGGCGAATGTTACAATTGTGTAAAGTGATCACTTAAGCCTACCAAAAGACAGGTCATAAGTCCTGTTACACCCAAATGACTTCTATACCTACTTTCCCATAATTAATACAGTTTCGTCTCTGTGAGATATCTATAATATACACTAATTACTTTATACTCGTTAGAAAACATTTTCTGCGTACATATAAGTATTCAGTAACTATTTTTGTAAGACACTGAAAATAAATTCAGGCCGCGGCCTGTCGATTACTGCTTATATTTTCTTAATTATAGTAAATATTTTTTAATATATTACTTTTATATAAGAACAAAGATTTTATCGAAGTTATCGTTCTAAAAAATGTATCCTAACATATACATTCTGATATAAATGAATAATAAAAACCCACACTTTCGAAAAATAAGCCGAAGTTTGCATTTGCAATGAATGTCAAGCCTTAATAGTAGACTGCGTTCAGATAAATTTATATATATATTATTTATTCTGATAACCAATTCTTTGCCGTCGGCAGTAAATCGGGAATAATTTTCTCGAGATTGCAGCAATTGAGACTTGGTACGCGATGAAGTGATTACCCATTCGATAGACTTCCGCTGGTTAACTCGATAAAAGCTGGTTATGCCGATCTCTGGTTACCGGTTATTCTACGCCAAGACTTCATACTCCTATTTGACCGGTTCGCTGAGTTGGTTCAGCATCTAATGGGCTTCTTATCGAGTTCAACATTGTTATTTTCTTATGTTTTCGAGTATCTGGTGACTTGATTTTTGACTTCTTTTCTTAAATTAATACGATCGTCTCTGTAGCTACGCATAGCTTTCTACAGACCTGATCCATATTTATTGACAAAAATATGGATTATCAACAAAAGGTTCTCTTGACTCGTGACGACACACGAAAAGCTCGACAGATAATAATTTAAAGGACTTCTCTAACATTTCATTACAAAAGAAAACATGATAAAACACATTTAATTGCTTGATATATACCCACATAATTCATATTAATGTAGGATAATATGAAGTAAGCTTCTCGGCCACTACCTACCTCGCTAGATATATAGAAATATCTGTTCTGAGGTAGGTAGCTTTTTTTTATCATTTTACCACCTTGGATCGATATTTAATATTTATTTTAAATGAAAGTACATACGGTAACAATCAAGAGTAAAAAATACAAAAGTATCATGGGAGATGCAGGAAGAATTGGAAATAAATGCAAACGATAGTTTTAAATTTCTTTTCAAAACAGCACCTTTTATATGGATCCATAAAAGAAGTGGCGAGCTGAAATAAAAGTAAAAAAAAAAGAATGAATAGGAATACAAAGAAGAAGCAGGAAAGATCGTAATTTGGTAAAAAGTAAAAGTAAAAAAAAATCACGGTAAATTTATTTATTTATTTATTTATTTATTCATTCATTTACGCCTAAATAGGCTTTTACATATGTAGGTATATAACAGTTATTTGCAAAAATAATATAAACAGAGAGAAAAACAAAAAAAAGAAAGTGTATATAATTTACATTATGGCGGAATGAAGCGCTCTCAGTATCGCTCCCCTATACTGTGACAGGCCAGAACCAAACACGTCCGCTATGTTTGTATAATTGTTACCTAACCTGTGTATTCTAGGTACTAGCGAGTTGTAGTGAGCATTTGTTCTAGTATTGTCACAGTAAAAAGGCGTCGGCACTCGAGTAGTTCGACTGGGTACATGGAACATTATTAAGGACAAAATTTCAGGGCTGTGGTAATGCGAGTTTACAATTTTATATAATAAAATCAGATCGGATAAAACTCTCCTGTCCGATAGTGGCAATAAACCGGTAAAATATAATAAGTTTGTATAGTTAAGATTTTCTATTGGGATATGGAGACGGAAATTTATGTAGCGTAAAAATTTATGTTGAATTCTTTCTATTGTATGAACATGAGCATTGTAATAGGGACACCAGATAGATGAGTTGTATTCGATTTGACTTCTAACAAGAGAACAATAAAGGAGTTTGACCGTTTGAATATTTGTGAAGGAATTACAAGAGCGCAGAACAAAGCCAAGTGTTTTCATAGCCTTGTTTGCTATATTATTGATATGGCTTACTTTATTGAAATTGAACAATCTGGAATACAAGAGTAACAAGCAAAGTGAAATAATTAAAATGTGTGAAAATGAAGTGAATATGGCCGTTTCACAGCTCATATCCTAAAACATTTTACATATTGGTACAAAATATATAACAAGCAGGAGATTATGCAACAAAAAGTTAACAAGTTATGAATGAAAAAAAGAAAATAGAAAATATGCACACGATCAAAGTTTAGCAAGAGTTAAAAATTAGAGATTGTTTTCGTTAGAGTACTCAATTATTTCCCGATTATCCATTGTTTAGAACAGAAATTCCAAATCAAGCAATTCGATTGTCGCTTGTTAGCTGTATTGAGGATTTGAAATTTCCGCACAATTTTAGTAATAGTGAGTTATAGTCCTAGTGGAGGCGACTTCTTGAGGAGGCCAGGACCCACACTGGGTTGTAGCGCCACTGATGATGATGATGATGAGACCTCACTTAGTAATCTGCCGTA
The DNA here is from genome assembly GCA_016648135.1 of Agrypnia vestita. Taxonomy (NCBI): domain Eukaryota; kingdom Metazoa; phylum Arthropoda; class Insecta; order Trichoptera; family Phryganeidae; genus Agrypnia; species Agrypnia vestita. Next base: position 49,899 of record JADDOH010002052.1, on the reverse strand, counting down.
AATGATTTTACAGTATTTCCCGAAGATGTGGTCTCCAGTATCGCCCAATATTCCGAACAGCTGATCGGAACATTGGTCATTTTATTAAATATGGTTTAATTAAGATATTATTTATACATTATGGAATATATATTCATGGGAGTCTTTATAGGATTGCCACGCATTTATTTATTATATTTCTTTAATTTATTATAATTAATGATTATCCTTCTGCGATTTCAGAACACATGTATACAAATATGGTCTAGTTCAGGTCCGAAGTACAAAGTTGTTCCCGCGTGCATACATTATACGATTTATTATTTGAAAATTAAAGGAAAATCCATTACAAAAGAACTCATCCGGACCTCTGTCAGTGATGACGACGCGTGGATATGGGATTTCGGATTTATTTAGCACGGGATCATGTATTATTCAGATGTGTTCTCTTATCTCCTTACGTCACTGATATTGTTACCAGTTAATCGCTTCGGGCTCGAGAGTTCGTGAATAATCCACCCCGCGATTATAAATTCCCCGGTTAGAGTTGGGAGCGTTGTGCGCGCAAATCGCACTTTTTATTTAAATAATTCCCGCTGACGTACGCCGCCCCCCCCGCATCTCGTCACGGGGCACTCCACACTCCACACTCCACACGGAGGGTCCTCTGATTTTAAAACTTGGGGTGCGTGCCGCTTCGGCGAAACGAATGTGCAAATGAAAAACAATCAATACTCCAAAGCCCTTTCCGTTTGTTCGACGTGTCCCGGATTTGTGTCGGTAATAGGGTCGTTTGTTAGGATAAAACTTCGAAAACAAAGCGGCTTGTATAAGAATACGAATGGTTAATGTTGACGTTCGATCACGAACGGGATTTTATGTACCATTTTCATTTAAATAAAAAAATACCCATAAAAAATACCCATTTATTATAAATCCTTTATATGCAAGGTCTCGGTTTCCATTTTATTGTACTTTTGTTTTCTTGACTAAGAGATTCATTTGTATTATATTGGTACTAAATTAAATTTAAGATAATCAGGAAAATCGTTTCTTCAGTATTTGTATTATTGTATTAATTATCATTGGTTTATTAGCATTATGATACGACGGTAGTTTTTACAGAATAACAACCAGCTTTTGTTTTGTAGCAATTTTAAGTAAAGAAATTCTAAAGTGTATATGATTTAAATAATTTTAGAATAGTACCAGAATGTAGGTACTCTTTTTTTGTATTCGTGTATGTATGTGTGACCCCAAAAGTATGTAAGAATGCATTGTGGTCGACATTAAGTCGATGTGCAAAATTTCAACTCGATTGTATGACGGGAAGTATGTTCATTTTCACTTCCAAGATTTCACCATATCAAGACCGGCGGTGAAGTTAATATAAAGATGTTAAAAAATACAATCTTCAGTCAATTAACCCCCAAGGATTACATAATGGCCGCTTCATACTAAAGTGACAGCAATATTCACTATTTGGTAGCAAACACAGCAATATCCGTAATTGGAATTTAAATGTATATTATAAAATATAAAAGGAAAACTGAGGTGGTAATTGTTTCAAAAACTTATTTCCAACTAGCTGTTCGTACCCGGCGTTGCACGGGTTAAGGATTAAGTTGAAAATAAATTTGTGGGGGGAAACAAAGTATAGATTTGCATCGAAAATATGTCAGGGGGAGGGGAAAGGGTAAAAGGGGAGGAAGGAAATCTCACCTATGTTACCCGCCGGGTCCTAAAGAATAAGTTTGCAAATTTTGAGTCCGATCGGTCGAACGGTATAGATTTGCATCGAAAATATTTCAGGGAGAGGGGAAGGGGTTAAGAAGAGGGGGAAAATTTCATCTATGTTACCCACCGAATCTTAAAGAATAAGCATGCAAAATGAAACGAATCGGACAAACGATGTAGATTTGTACAGAGAACAGACAGACATTGATTTTATAGGTATAATCATCTCAGAAACACCTCAGTGGGATAGTGCTGTCTTTTTATTTAAACTTTTCCTTTTGCCTGTCCGTTTCCACAGTTCTCCGTCTCGAGCTGCGCTTCCAGTTTCGCCCGACAACTCGCCTGGCGATCTGACCATCGTGTCTTCGTTTGTTTTTCGCAGCTTGCACTTGCGCTTTGCTTCCTGTTTTGCCTAAAGACCACCGCACTTACTCCAGCCTGGATCAAATTTTGCATACATCATTACTCTTTAGGGCGCAAAAAAACACCCTCCTATCATTCTTTCTGATAGGGGAGGGAATTCTGGGCAATGTCGGGCACGGACTGTTTAATTAAGGCGGTCGTCTGACAATGCTAGCGAATTGTTTTCGAACATTTTTCTCATTGTTTCTAGTGTACTTTGTGTAAACTTTTGTTTATAAATGTACCTATTAATTTAAGTTTATTCATTAAGTTTAATATATTTTTTGTAATCGAAAATGACACTAAAATATTCAATCAATTAATAAATTACCAATCCAACGATATTTAGAACTGAAGAAAATTGATCCACTTTGTGGGCTTTAATAACTGTATGGACATGTGATACGGTTTTTCAATAATATTACAAAATAAACGATTATTTTAAATTAATAAAAATATTTTTTCATTGGTCAGTTAGTTTTCTTACAATATATGTTTAAAAAGTACTCTTTTTAAAAAAATAATTTATTTTTGCGTGATTTTTTTATCCCTTTTTACATAGTTGACAACTTTTTAACTTTAAATAATAAATTAAAAGAATGGATATTATTATTTTAGAATGAATACAAAAAAAAACGTACAATTTAAAATTCCCTATCAGCTCAATCAAGATAGAGAGAGACAGAGAGATATAGATATGTATGAGAAAAAGTGCTTGTCAGCTGTATTTCGCTAGCATTGCATGATGATCGCCCCAGCAGTTGTCGTATTTCTCGTCCGCTGGAGCCGCGTACCCTGGATGACGCGCGTGGTGGTTCTGGTGGTGCAGGGGGTTCTCTGCCCCCGCGTATTGAGGGGGCGTCCTGCGCTGCTGGATCATTATCCCGGGGCGAGGGTCGTTATCCCGGCATTGTCCCGTTCTACTGGACCGCGAGGTGGAGAACTGCATACTGCATATGGATGAACTCTTCAATTAACAAACATACGCCTTATTATATAAACATTTACTGTAGGAACATGTCTGTAATCCACGGTTTGTTTCCACTGTGATCCGCGGCGACGTGGATTACAGTGGATGAGACTGGAAAAATCAAGTGTCTTATCAAATCAAAATAAAACAATCTTCTTGATAGACAGCGTTATTCAGCAGTGGAAACAATAGAAACAAGTCAAGGCAGGAAGTGTTCGAAGGCAGATTAATTCCAGCATAGCTTTCTGTAGACACATCGGCCTAGAGGCTCACGCTAGAAGTCTTGCGATGAAAATTATGCAACAGTAGAACAGAGATTAAATCACTGAAAGTCAGCTACGACAAAAACCGACCAAACAAAGTACTTCAAAAAGATGTTGCATTTAGGCCCGGTTGTTTCAAGTTCGATCAAAGTAAGCGGTCGATCAAAGCATAGATTTTTACGAAAACGGATCGTCTGATTGGTGGAGAACGTAAAAATCTATGCTTTAAAAGAACACTTACTTTAATCCGACTTGAAACAACCGGCCCTTAGTGCGCACACTGCTCTTCAAAAAACAGCAAAATCAACGAAGTAGCGAGATGTACAGAGTATTTTAAAATGCACATTATATACATGATTTATTATTCGGGTAATTTAAAAAATAATATAAGTACATAATATTTCTGCATATTAAGTAATCTATAAATGCGTTTTAAAATAATCTGTGCATCTCGCTACTTCGCTATTTTGCTGCAATGTGCGTACTAAATGTCAAACTTTTTATCTAAAAAATTAAAGATATCGCTTTGTATCTACCTTATTTTAATTACACTGTTAATATTATTATTAAAAAGTACCTTCCCGGTGTGAATGCAAATCGTATACTTCAAAAAATGATGTATGAGCAAAGTCTTACGGACAGTTTTTTTGGATTCTGCTGCCTTTGCTTTTGTATCCCTCATATAAACTATTACTTAGTGTTACGAATTTTAACCATAAATAAAATTATCGGTGCAAAACTGGACGCAAAACAAAGAACTGGACAAATGTCAAAAAAATGACCGTAGATGATTTATCCAATTATGCCATTTATTATTCTTGACGGCATATCATGTCTCCCTAGGTTCCCCTAAACGGCGTATCAGAAATGAAGTTATTATCCATTGTTTAGTAGTAGTGCTGATGGTTTCAGTTTGCCTCCCCGGTCATCCGAAGTAGACCAGCGCCATGCACCGCCTGAATCTAATCGGTTTTGTCGAAGGCCCGAGAGCGCACCGAGCCGCAGCGGCTTGCCACGATAGACAGCGGGCGCCATTGAACCGTCGATTCCTGTCAAACTGGTCCGCACATTCCTGCATAGGCCGAGATGTCAGCCACGCGCGAACTGGTTTATGGTCGTTTATTGTTTTTGTCCTTAAAAATGTAATTTATAAAATAATAATATTCGAATAATAGCTTTCGTGGTCCGTCCGAGACTGTCGTTTTCCAGGCCCGGCTTGTTCGGTGGCGTCCCAACGCCATCTTGCATGCATATTCATTCCCGCTAAACGACGGTTGTATCACCATTTTGTACAGTAATCTTTCGTTTGAAGCATACATTTTTTACGAAAACGGGTTGCTTGATTAGTGAAAAATGCACAAAATACTTTAAACCGAGTTGATGCAACCGGCCGGATCGACGAGACACGCATTCCCGATTTTCGGTAAATCGTTAAATGTGGATAAATTTCATTACCGAATTAATTACCGGTTAATTTGTAATATTTTATTTTCATTAATATGTTTTAATTTGTCGTTTTGTACCTCAAGATTATCTTTACTAAAATTACTAGTAAACCGTTAATGGCTTCACATTCTTCCGATTTATCTGCAATCAATTTACTTTTATTTATCTCAGTAATTTTGCGTGTTCTAGGCATGTCGACTCTAAAACATTTGGTTCCCAAGTATTTATTTTATGAAATTCATTATTTAAAATAAATAAACTGTTCTCGTGGCTTACATACCTATGTAATATTATGACAATGTATTTTATCTAAACAACGGTGTAAAAACAAAGTATGAAATTAAAATGCATCATCCGTTACCTGCCTTGTCTTTTTTTAACTCAAATACGAGTTCAAAAATTCATCAGCCTAATTTTGATAATCTAGAAAGTAAATGAACGTACATCATTGTCAGCCTTATCGCATTTCAGAAGCCGGGCAAGTTCCTATCCTGCATAGTGGACACAACACGGAACCTCCTCGTGTAATCCGAACTTATAATCTACTCGAAGGTGTAAGCCTTCGGTTCACAACTTTTTCATCACTTTACCATTTTTCCTACTCTAGAGCGGTCGGTGACGTCCTTCTTTTAATAATGCTAATTCGTGTGTATTATTTTTTAGTGAGAAATTGTAATTATTGACAGGTTCGCAGAGTCTGACGTAATATTTTAATTGTTACAGAAAATGTTCCTGTTCCCCGGGAGGCGTAACAGAGGGGCGCTGAAACGTGGCAGATAGTGAAGAAGCGCCTGAAGATGAAGCGCCCGCCATGCCGCGCGTGCTGGCCGCTGACCGCGCTGGTCCTGGCCGGGCTCGTGGCGCTCTCCAGGCCCTACCTGCTGCTGCTGCCGGACTCCCTCCCCGAGGGGCACGCCGTGTTCGACGCTTCGGTCTACAAGCTGGGCTCGGAGAGGCACTACAAGATCAACTCTCAGCGCACCGCCAACTTTGTCCACCACTTGTTCCGCGTGGACCAGAAGAAAGGCACGGTCGAGTTGAAGAAGCGCCTGCGCTGCGACGGTATTCTGTATCCGAACCTCTTCTCCATCTACATCGAATCCACATCGAATAGAATAAGAGATATAGACTATTACAGCCTCCCTCTCAGGATATTGATCACCGGCCACGCCTGCGGGCCCGGGAACGATTCGGATGAGGAAGACCCGGAGCACGACGAAGACTTTGACAACGAACATATCGATGACGAAACAAACGCGGATTCTTCGGACTATGACAATGCGGAGTATTTTCATAGAGACAAGAGAGATACCTCGTTTGTGAAAATCCCTTCGGATGGCGTCGATGTTAGATTGCTGGAGGATGAAGAATACGAAATGTCCGTACGACCCAAGTGGACCGATCGCGTGTACGGACCTAGATATTACGACTTGAAGCGATCTAAGAGGGAGCTGTTTGACGATGAAGTATTTTATTCGTTTCAGATGGCTCATCTGAGAAAGAGTAGAAGAAAACGAAATTATTCCTTCGATATGGCGATACATACCAAGCTGTCAGTCGCCAAGCAGTGGATCTCGGAGACCTACGCCAGCTTCTCTATTCCCACCGCCGACAAGTGGAATCCGATCTGCTTGAAAAAGTCTCAATATATAAACTCGCTGACGGCGTTTTTACCCAGGACTATACAACATCGCTGCAAAGTGTACTTCCTGCACGTGGACGACCCCAGGTTCTCGATCGAATCTACTCAAGGCGACCTGGTCGCCAGTGATGACGAGTGCATACTAGAACGGCTGTGGAAAGTTACGATTCTGTTCGGGTACAAGTGCGACAGGCAGGATATAGTGGACACGGAGCACAGACTGAAGATAGTGTACCACCACCAGGAGTTTAACGATACGGACATCGCCAGGAGGGTGAGGCGGGAGCTCCGGAACCAGTCCCCCTTCTTCGAACAGGCGCTGTACGTGGCTTCTGTGGCAGAGGAGCAGGATCCTGGAACCCTCGTCACTACAGTCAGAGCGAGGTTTGTATTATCTGACATCACTTCTTACCTTAGTCTTATTACGTACCAGCGTTGCCCGGGATTTTCTTATGATTTAAAATAGGGGTTAGGTAACAATATCTACTACATTTGGGCCAGTCAGAGGGATGGCGAGATGTCTAGGGGAGTGGACTAAGGCGACGATATTTTCTTCAGGAACCTAGAGTGTAACTTAACAATATTTGACATCCGACACATATTTGTGCTAGACCGTGAAAATTTTTGAACGCATGCATACTCATTTGTTTCGGGGAGGTGGGGTTGGGTTGGCCGCGTGGAGGGTGGTTATGCTTTGCGCGCGGTAAATGTTTCTTACCTTTTCTGGGACTACCTACCTCTGTAAAAAGCGGCCAGGCACGGGTGGGAATCAATGAAATATTCTCGGCTCATTTGTCCGAGATTTCAACTTGCGGTAAACTTTTTTGTTGAACGAGCAGTTGTTGTGGTAATCCGAAGATGTTTTATTTTGAATCCGTTATAAATGCACTTTGTTGTTGGAGTAAATAACGGTTTCCGTAAATTATACAAAAGTGAGAAAATGTAAAAGATCTTTTGACGTAAAAAAATTAAATGATCAAAATCGACACGTCGCAAAAAAATAATGTTGAGCTCCAGCAAAATCATGGTGAATCACTGAGAGATTTTTGACGGCAGCTTTGGAACGAATGCGGAGTATGTGTAAGTAAAGGCAGCAATATGAAAAAAAGATGTTTTTAATGTAGTTATCGAGGATAACTAATTTAGAATGCACTAAATTCGAGATTTTATAGGAAATATAGCTCTATCCCTTCCAAAATCATGTTTCCAAATCACTATTAGACGCAAAGAGATAATTATCCACTCCTACCAATCAACCCCTAAGGATGTGTCACGTGACAAAATGCCCGCTTTATACTAGAGTTGATATCGATTTTAGACAGAAACAGCAAATACATTAATAACCAATCGAGTAAATAGCAAAAATAGCATTATTCACTATTTGACAGCAAACACAGCAACATCGTACATAAAAAGAAAAACTAAAGAGGCAATTTTTTAAAAAACTTATTTCTAAAAATATGTTGATTTCATAGATTCCAGAGAAATATCCTTGACAGATTTTTTTGTATTTGTCTCAGAAACACCTCAGCGGTATATTGCTGCTTTTGTCGATTATCTTTCCAATACAGTCAATACTATGCCCATTACCAAGATTTTTGTATCTTTTATTTCACTTTATACCTAAAAACACTTTTATACATTTTATACCTTTAAAAAACTACCCTTAGATATAAGATTTGCCCCCTTGTTTCCTAAGGCAGTACAAACACTGCACTTTTGTTTAACAGGGCAGAGTTCGCAAAAGGTCACAAGAATTTGCGAAAGAGTATATTCAATGATTTCGTCACCATTATCAATTAATTAAGGCAGTGGTTCCCAAAGTTGACAGGACCGCGACCCACTATTTTTTTTATAGTTGCACTTCGTTTTCTATAATAAACATGACATGACCCGGACGAGACGTGTTGCGCGGTGTTGTGACTGCGACCCACCTAATATTCGCTCACGACCCACCATTGGGTCGCGGCCCATAGTTTGGGAAACACCGAATTAACGTATTTAAAGCTCTCATAAAAAAAATCATTTTGAAAATTTTGTTTGCTATCTCTGTCGTTAGATCTTTTTCGCGTGGGCCTTTTGTCGCTAGTAACTTTTGTCGCCGACTTTTTGACGTGGGACCACAGAACTGGACCGAATGTCCGCGGACCCCTCTGCGCCGGTCCGAGTTAATGAAGATGTTAGCCCATGAAACATTGGTAATTTCTTATCTCGGCGTGACAATAATGGTGACAACTTTACGGCGGCGGGCTGGTGGCAGGTACGCGATGAAATTCCAATTAATGGCGGGTCGACGGCCACGCGCCAGGGCCGCGGCGGCCATCTTCGTAATTCGATTCGGTAGCAGTCGCGATCGCTCTCCGTTTATTCATACTTTTTTTGAAGTGCGAAGTGGTCAACCCACCTACCGCATACCGCATGCCCACGCTAATAGTCTTTATTTATTTATTTATTCATACATTATTAAAAACAATTGTATTTATAATGCCACTGGGCTGTGCCTGCGCAGAGGCACATATCGTACACTTTTTATGAGTATGTAAATCGTATTTTATAGATTAATAATTACTTACTTACGTAGGTACAAATAGACAATTACGACACTCAGGAATTTGCCCTAAGGCCAGTTGACTGGCAAAATCCAACAATAATTAATAAAAATGTAATTTCGGAGCTAACTTGTAATATTGTATCATAAATGAATTTGTAATTACTAATTATGGGGTGTTAAACCAAAGGTAGCAATATCTAAAAAAAATTATGCAGTCATTGAGGATTATTAATTTATAATGTACTCAATTTGAGATTTTATAGGAAACATTGACTATACATAGGCTAAACATGATTTAACAAATTAAACAAAATTTATAAATAAAATCTAGAATTCAGTACATTTCAAATTAGTAATCCTCGGTGACTGTATTCAAAACATTTTTTGGGTATTGCTTTTAACAATTTTCAATTTAACAATTAACAATTTTTATTTATTTTTTATTTCAATGTTTATTTAGTTTCATATTATATTATACGGCCTTAAACATGATTTTACATTAGTCGCTTAAAGTTTTTCATAATAAACTTTTTTCTCTAATTTAAACTCTATTTTAAATTTCTTTATGTTTAGTACATTTTGTATTATCTTCAGTAGGCTGATTCCTTTGTGCAGTATTTTTGCTTTTCTTCTGTAGTTTTATATAAATGAAAATCCTTATTTAGTTTCATTCTGTTATTAAAGTATTTGGGCAATAATCCATGTCTAATTTTAAATGTTTGTACCAAAACATTATATTTTATTCTCCGATAAGCTGATTCTAGTTCATACAACATTTTTGTTATTTTTATTTTTCTATTTCATTTTGGTCCCAATGAGACAAAGTGAATAAGGAGGAAGAAAAATAAATTAATTAACTCAATAAAATCGATTTGCAAATATATAAATTTATTTGAAAACAAAAACTTTAGATATGGAAAGTATTATATTCTATTTGGCGTTGGTAACACTGCGGTCACACACTGATGTATTATCACTGGGTAAGTCGCGTCGGTTAAACTTCAAAACAAACATGAAACACCGCGGTAATGGTTCTGCCTTTTTATACAAAACACGTTGGTTTTTCGAATCTCCTGGATTATTTTATACATTTCTAATCTTTGCCGTTTCCGTCACTTCCAGACTCTCCCGAATGTTGTAGATAATCCCAGAGTGCTGCGGAGTGCTCCAGAGATTACCGATAGAATTCTATAGAAACGCAATTTAATCCAGATTCTAGCATCTCGAAACTGAGAAAGAAAATTTCAAAAAATTCAAAACAGCCATGAGAATTATTTTGAGATGTAATACATATACAATAATTAGCGATGTGGTAAAACAGCTTAGTTAATAACAGTTAAGTAACAAATAACACAAAATGGCTTGGTCTTGATTTACAAAATCAAAAACCGATTAGTTCCGTCACATATGTATAAAAATATGAAATATAATTTTGAGGTCCACGCCTACGAGAAGTCGGCGTGATTTTAGGCTTACACAAACAAAATAGTTTAGTGCAGGAACGCAAAATAGTTTATATTACAAAGGTTTCAAATTGTTCAATGAACTGCCAGAAAATGTGAAGGAAGTAACTAGTCTCACTGCTTTTCGTAGGTTATGTGCGCAACACGTGAAATTTAAGTTAGATACGTATGATCATGTTATGTTATTGTATTTTTTTTTAAGTTTATGTACCTAATAGATGTATTTATTTACAATAGAAAACCAACAAATAAAAAAAACTTTTTAATTATGTTATTATGATTATATTATGTACGAATATGAAAAGTGGGTTTGTGTTCTTTGTAGACGTATGCTTTATTTTTTTTCTGATAAGGGTCCATTTAAGAAACCGCATTAACGAGTGGCCGGAGGTTTTCGTAATATTCCTTCCGGGTGTTCGCCGTGGGTCGGTTTGTTTTTCACCACCCCCGATGGTAGTCCACGGCTGCTGAAGTCTCTTTGAAGTTAGTATTCCGCGCGGGAGTCAATTGGCCTTCGGGCCGAGCTGCGTCTGCCGCTTGCATTTTAACGTGTAGACCAGCGTTTCCCGAAAGGTGGTCCGCGGAACCCTGGGGTTCCGTGGAAGGGTCGGCCACAGGGGTTCCTTCCGTATTCCGTACGAGAGTTAAATGAAACGTTCATAGAAAAGTAAACTCAGCTGTGGAAAAAAACATACATGAGCATTTAATAAGCCTTAAAAGACTATTTCCCGGAGAAGTTACAGGACGTCGACTGGTTACAGAATCCATTCGCAAATCTTACAAAACCATGGATGTGACAAAATTTGATCGATGTTAAGTGTTCACCTTCTCTAAAACATAATTCGAATCTGAAGATTATCTGAATGACTTTTGATTGGACTTAAAGACAGATATCCTGCAATCGTGGAGAAGGCTATCATCTATGTGAGACTAGTTTTTCAGCTTGCGCTTACAACAAAAACGAGTACAGAAACAGACTGAATGCAGCTCTAGATCTTCGCATTCAATTGTCAGACATTAAGCCTAATTTTAGTGCTATTATAAGAAAATATTTGAAAATTTTCATTCTTCACATTAAAATCCATAGTTACATTGTATTGCTTTGCACTTACAACACTTATAATAATTATTTTTCATTTGTATTTTTGATCTTTCTTTTCAAGCCAAACATTACATTTGTCAAACTACAAGGTAATCTTTTTTGTTATAAAAATAGGGTTCCGCCAAGAAAATTATGATCAATTGGGGTTCCGTGACAAAAAAAATTGGGAAACTCCGGTGTAGACACTCTCCATGCGCGTGGCTAAAAGTAAAAGTTATTGAAATATTCTCGATTTCACGGTTGGTGCCTTTCGTAGGATTGTTCATTGCAATTATTTACATAAATGAGAGTAATTCCGTAATAATAATACACGTGAATATATCGACAATAATTTCTCAATATTTTTCTCGTCCTAGTAAAATTCTATACTATTTTAATCGGCTATTAGGTCATTTTTGGTTATTCATTGCGAATTAAATTAAACACAAATTCGCTTGCCCATTATTACATTTTACCACGACTCTATATGACACTAATTATATTTTATTTTAATTAAAGAAACACACAGAGAGATTTTGATACATTTGAGTACATTTATACAAGCAATGGTTTTGTCAACTCTCTAATTAAGAGTGTCTTTTGAGTAAGTATTAAAAAGAATACGCATTAATAAATAAAAACAGAAATAATTTTTAAAATGGCAATAATTAAAAAAAAAAACACAAAACGGTCAAAAAAAATTTGAACTTTGAAAATAATGTCATACGGCAGGTATACATAAAAACAAGTTACGATCAATATTTAGAAGCTGGAATACACTAAGAACGGCTAATAGAATTCTCATTTCATTTCATTTGTAATGATTAGAATAAAAAAAACAAAAAGATTATCAAAATTGACACTATAATTTAGTCTTTGACCTAGGGGTTTTTGAATATATTGACTTTTGACAAAATGGCGAGCGTTTGAATTTAAAATAGCGATTTTTAGGGAAAAATTCGGGTTTATTATGCCGATAAAAAAAACTAAGTCACTTTAAAAAATTCCTGCGACAAAGACTAGATAATTATGTATAGAATAACCACTAGAAATTTCAAGTTGATCGGTTCAGTGGTTGCCGAGATATTTTGGTCACCGATTTTAAACATTGTTTCGAGTATAACGCGTTTGAAAATTGAGCAATGAATAAATCGCGAAATTTTTCAACTCACATAAAATCGTCGATTCCAGGTCCATAATATATGTCCTCCACCTTGCTTAGAATTCCCATACCATCGAGCACTGTACACAAACATAATAAAAATAGGCCTATTATGAAACAGCCCTACTGGCAGCTACCTGCGTGTGGCGCGGCGCGTTATCAACAAAGGGATGCCACTGTTATCAGCTACAACTTTATTTTTTTGAATTTTTGCTTGAAATTTTCACCAGAAATTCTTAAGACCTCAAGCTTTAAGAAAATGCAAAAGAAAATTTAAAAATCGATTTTTTCGAACTAGGTAGGTATTCCCCCTTAAAGTTGTTTAAAGAACTGCTAAACACATCCACCCTATCCACGTCTCGACGACACAACTGGCTATATAAACTGAAAATCGTAGTGATTGCGTTATTTTGACCGATGTTCAACACATACGGATCCGCATTTAAATTAATCCGCATTATTTAATTTTTCCATTTAAAACGCAATGAGTCGCTCTTCATAATCTCTCAAAATTCGACCTTGCCCTTCTATATTTAACTTTATTGAAGTAATTAATTTATTATTTTACATTAATATACAAAAATACTTATTTGATCTAATTGTTTTATTTGTAAATTTATAAAATCTGAAATATGTTAAATTTATGACGGTAATTTATTGACGGCATTGACGGCAGACGACAGAGCTTTGTGAGTCAAATGGTAACTATTACCCACGCATCTTAAATTAAAAAAAAAGTGCAATAGGTTTGAATTTACTTGGTTTCGTGGTTCAGCCAACGACAGAGCTTTGTGAGTCAAATGGCAACTATTACCCACGCATCTTAAATTTAAAAAAAAAGTACAATAGGTTTGAATTTACTTGGTTTCGTGGTTCAGTCAACGACAGAGCTTTGTGAGTCAAATGGTAACTATTACCCACGCATCTTAAATTAAAAAAAAAGTACAATAGGTTTGAATTTACTTGGTTTCGTGGTTCAGTCAACGACAGAGCTTTGTGAGTCAAATGGTAACTATTACCCACGCATCTTAAATTAAAAAAAAGTACAATAGGTTTGAATTTACTTGGTTCTTACCTGGTCAACCAACACACTTTTTCTGTGAGTACCAATTGTGCATTGACATTAAGCTTAAATTAAAATTCATATTAAATATCATATATGCTTCTGAGAGCAATAATTTATTTCGTTTCTAGTAAATATTTCTCATGTTAAGAAGCTACGACCTTCCTGTCCGCCCCGCACGCGGATTCTCTTCTTGAAAAGGTAGCCGGGACATTAGGTTTTTGCTTGGACCATAAATTTTCCCGCGCTGGAATTATTTTCCCGCGCTTATCCCATTTCCCATTCGGCGCCGTTCCTTTGTTCCTACTCTAACGAACTTTTTGATTTACAACGCGTTCGGTTCGGTGCCGCGCGTCACCCGTATTTGCTCACTTTAATTCGGCAAGAATTAAAGTTAGCGAAATTATTACAAAAACGAATATATTACGAAAACGCTTTCAGAAAAATAAATGAACCTGTCAAGCGTTAATTTAAAGTCAGAAAAGATAACGTAGTAGGTACATATTTGCCCCTATTCTCAAGTTAATAAGATTTTTATACTGTCCTATCACAAAATAGACGACATCTTTTTTGAGTCTCAATCCTAGGATTGGTCTGCACCAAGCACTCGATCTTTCAGTCAAATATTAATATTTATATCATTATAGCGGAGATATTAGCTTTAATTTAATATTTGGACTATGTTGAAACACATTTTATAAAGGTAATAATCATCACGTCGAAGTTGACGAAGTGTATAATGTGTTATAATAGGGGCCAAGACAAGATTGTTATGATCCGAATACCACCTTACGTGGCCAAAATACTCGAATCAACTCTATCGTACACGTATCAATGTTAACAATAGTTTAAGGGATGCCAGGAACAATTTTTACGATCGTAGTAGACTCAGATATATTTTGTAAAAAATTGTAGAAATCAACCGATATTAAATTTTTATAGAATCGAAAACTGAAATAACTAACTAATTAACTTACCATCACGCCGTTTCCCCGTGGGGGTAGGCAGAGAGGATAGAGCGCCACACTCTTCTGTCCTGACATGCAACTCTCGCCTCATCCACATTCATACATCTTCGCATGCAAGCTCGCCGGTTGTTGAGGCTTCTAACGGGACCATCTTCCAGTATCCGGTTAATCTGGTCGTGCCACGTCTTCCGCGGTCGCCCTCTCTTTCTGGCGCCATCAACACTTGCATTATATATCTTTATTACCATTCTTTCCCCATTCATTCCCTCAACATGCCCAAAAATCGAAAACTGATCGAATCTAATTTTACGCTTGTATAATATATTAATTAAATAATATATCTAATATAATAATATTAATTAAATAATTAAACAATATAATATATATATACATATATATATATAATATATATATATATATATATATATATATTATAGATATTATATATATATAATATATATATATTATATATATATATTATATTGTTTCGCAAATCCAGGCACGGCGGGGCCGAGACCCCGGAGCGCCGAAAGGTCTCAAAATTTTTTTTTCGCTAAAATAAAAAGTAAATACACGTAAAGAGAAAAAAGAAATTGAGAATTTATGGCACAATATTATACATTAGTAAAGTTAACATTGTTAGCAAAATTACTCAAAAACCGAACTTTGACGTTGCTCAGTGTTGTAGGTACCTACTCCTTTAAATAAACTGAATACGTTTTTGAAAGCTTATTGCTCCAATTAGGGGTTTAATGATCTATTGATTGATGCTAAATAAATTCCAACCGGCTAGACAAAGAACCAAAATTCAAAAACAAAAAACAATTTCAAAACCCTTAAGATTTTTAAATAGCAATAATTTCCTTGAATTTCCTAATCAGCTTTTGAAGACAAACCATTATTTTGATATTAACAATGGCTCAGTAAATTTACATATAAATAACATAAGATTACAGTCAGATAAATTATAAATTTTATAAATTAGAAAAAAGTGCTAATAGCAAATTAAATATTACAAATATTAATCAAACCCTTTTTGCAAATAGTTACATTTTAAATTTGTTTTTACATTAGTTTTTAATTAGCTATTCAACTTCCGTACATTTATTTTTTGTTTCTGTTGACGTCTACGCTGCCAATTTTAATTTTTAGTATACGTTGTGTCCTAATGAGGGGATCATTGGCCCCGAAACGTGTTGATTATTAAATGTGTTTTCTTATTATTAATATAAATTATTATTAGTTAAAAATCTTTGCATGCATATTTTCTAAGTTACTTAATCTTACTCCTTTTGGACAAGTTTTTCTTTTCAAATAAACATACCTAATTAAAAATTTGATTTGTCCCTTGTTGCTGAAAATGACACATTTTATCGAATTCGGAACACTAATTGGACGTAGTTATGCCGAAAGCATCCAACCCAAAATACATGGAACTGCGAAAATGGCTTCTAAAGATACGTCGATATTTAATTCATTATTGCATACTTTTTTGCGTTGGGTTTATTATAAAGATGCTTTTTTTTGTTTTTAATTTAATTATAAGAAAAAACTTTTATGTACGAAGATATGATGCGTTTTACAAATTGGATTCTTTCTACAAAATGTCTAAATGTACGAAAAACAGCACTTATTTTTTCTATGTTGGTTTTTTGTTTTATTAATTTGATAAAGCATGAGTAAAAAATATTTTCTGAGGCATAGAAAACATACAAATCCCTTAAATGTTTTCTACAAAATTATTATCGTGTAATAACAGTAGAATTAATAAGTTGCATAATGTGTCCATACCACATGGATGTTTTTGACAATATTTTTGTTTGCCAAGAATTTGTAGATTTGAAGCCGCAGAAAACAGTCAAACCACTTTTTTGAGTTTAATTAATTTAGCGACGATGATAGTGATGTGATGATAGTGAAGTGATAGTGATGATAGTGAAACAAAAATACTTATTGAATTTACAAAAACTATAGCACTTACCTAGAGCTTGAATGTTTTTAGCAAATGAAGATATTGCATATATCTATAATTCTCAATTGTCTGTTAATATAGATTATACTTAACTACTTCAAAAAAATGAACATAGGAATTCTTTTTTTATCCAAAATTTTTGTTCTATTTATATAAATTTTTCCTTTGTAAGTGATTATCCCTCACCACACACAAGAACCATGATTCTTTTTGGTGACTAATAACATATATAATAATTTGATTATTAATATCTATCATTATTGTAAAAAAATTCATATGTGTTTATCTATTAAATAAATTTAAAAAACTGTTCAAACCCGTACATAACGCATTTTTAGCATTTTGTGGGTTGGATGTTTTCTGCATAGCTATGTCAAATTTAACTATTTCATAATATATAATTGCTTAAAATGTATCAATTTATTTCTAAACTCTTATCACTTTGAAATAAGACTTTGGCTATTTAGTTGTTTTTTACACATTGTTTTCCCACAGGGGTAGGCAGAGAGGATAGAACGCCATATTCTTCTATCCTGGCACATCACTCGCCCCATACATTTTCTTAACCATCCTTTCCTCGCTCATAAGTTTTACATGACCAAACCATCTCAGCACTCCTTTCTTTACTCACACTACATCCAGCATTACATTCACTTCTAATTTGTTCATACCTCACTCATCGACCAAAGATTTTCCACACAAGCGCCTTGGTGAACGACATTACCATCTTTAGCCCTATGCAAATCAATTATTGAACGATTTTTTAGTAAAATTTTCCATAAGGTAATATTTGTTAAATAGAGCCTTCTTTGAGCCCGTATTAACAATTACCGTCCTATTTTAAATTATTTTTCTATCAGGTAATATGTACATGTATTAGTCGAGTTTTAAACAAAATATGTTGATGTAGTAAGGCTTGCTATTTGAGAAGCAACTGACTTGTGTACTTTGACCCGCAGGGACCCCGAGAACAGCCCCGTAACGTATTCCATGACGAGCCTGCTGGATTCGCGCTCCCAGGGCCTGTTCGGAGTGGACACGCGCTTGGGCACTGTCACCACCCTGGCCCGCCTGGACCGGGAGCAAGTAGACGTGCATTATTTCCGAATCACCGCCGTGGACGACAGCTTTCCACCCAGATCCGGGACCACGACTCTTCAGGTGGGTTCATCTTTATTATTCCTATATTAGTGAATCCAATCCTGAGATAAAATTGCAGTGTACTTTCATAAATGTTCACTTATTTAAAAAGGTCCAGGAAGTTCAAAATGATCCGTTAAGATGATGGCTGTATTTAATTGTTTTCAGCTTCTCCAAACACCACGGAAATATACTTCTTCTTAATCTGCCGACATTTGAAAAACTTGCACTAATCAAACATACAGGAACAATAATTTTGGACCATTATTTTTCAAGATGAATCTAATCATGACAGTTAGTGATTTTTTTTTCTCTCCTGAATTTTCTATATTATCATATTTTCAGGTTAATGTATTGGACTGCAATGACCATACCCCAGTATTTGAGCTTCAAGAGTACGAAGCTTCCATCAGAGAGGGCGCTAGTCAGGGGTCCACTATCATCACCCTGAAAGCCTCCGATCAAGACTTTGGAAAAAATGCCGAGGTAAATTCTGCAATCAATTATTTTTTAATACAATTTTTAGTCAATCTCTCAATCCCTTCAAGCATTTCACAGAGGAATCATTCAATTGGGTTAAGATTTGTGTGTTTAATTGATCTATCATACAAGTGTTAGTATATTTATATCAAATTTCGAACACCAGTTTACTTACATTGATTTGTCAATGGTTTTGGATGTCTATACTTATTTGTTTTGCACATCAAAGGTACATAATATTTTGAGAAAAAATTCTTAAAATACAAAAATTATATTTTAATTCTAAAAGAATACATTGCATTAATTAAGTAATAGAAAAAATATACTGCGCTGATCTTTGCCATTTTTGTCCATTAGTGTTATCTATCCTTTTCATTTAAAACTCTTTTATTGACAGGTCGAGTATTCGATTGAGTCCGTAGCATCAGAGGGCGAGTTGAGTTCTGCTGAAGAAGATATCGCAGCTTTTAGGATGGACCAAAAGACAGGGATTTTGTCAACTAGATCTCAACTGGATCGAGAGAAGGCTTCGAGATACACTGTGATCGTTTTAGCCTCCGACCAGGCTAGTCCGGTCACCGACAGGAGGACTGCCAGGTAAACATGAGATAAGCTTTTAACGCATGAATAGCCCAATAAATATTATTAATTTACCTCTGTTTCATTGATTTGATATATTTCTGATTTATTTTCAGTGCGACTGTAATTGTCCGAGTTTTGGATGATAATGACAATTACCCACAATTTAGTGAGAGAACATACACGGTCTCAGTCAACGAAGACGTCAATCTTGCTGATAATCCTGTCATAGCCCACATAAGGTAAATTAGGTGTAATACACGTTAGATGGCGCGGATATCACCATTAATGAAAACTTAATTATTTATTGTAATTAACTATGAATAAAACACAATGTTGTTTACTTCACACAATGACGCTTTAATTAAATAATTTAAATGTTTTTATTGCTTACTGCATCATCTTCAGTCATCCGTATTCTGAACTAAGCAATATTGCTATTTCTGTATCTTGACAGTTATTGTACAATATTGTGACGCTGTTTTTTTGACGTTTTATGTTTGACAGGTTTGAAATGAATGAATTCAATCAATTAGAAAGCTCATTATTTGTAATTGTGAATAACTTAATGTTTGTTTACGTTTTAGAGCTTTCTGATTAATTGAATTCATTAATTTCAAACACGTCAAACATAAAACATTGAAATTGACAGCAATACAATGTTATACATACCTGTCAAAAATGGGATAAAGATCTGACATCTGAATATTGCTATTTTCAGAATAGCACAGTATATATTGTAACGAGCTGTTCGTTGACATTTGACAGTTCCATAGAAAAGTGTCACACATAGATAACATAATAATAGTGTCACATGCGCAGAACGGCGGGCCGGTATGCCAAGTGGTTGAAATAAGAACTAACATGATTAAATAAATAGCGAAGAAATGGAAGGGAAGGTTGTTACACCTGAGTAGAAAAACAAAAGAGAGCTGTTCTTTTGTGTTTGAATAAAAAAATAGTGTAGGATTGCAAGCGATTGTAAAATGTCAGAGATGTACAAGCGATAATAAAAGATTTATTTTACGAGTTGTGCCATTTCATTTTCGAGCGAGCCACGCCACGTAACAATATTACTGAAGATGATGCAGTAAGCATCGAAAACATTTTATTTTTTTAATTAAAGTGTCATCGTGTGAAGTAAACAATGTTGTATTTTATTCATAGTTAATTACAATGAACTCTCACAAAAATTCATAATTATTTTATTAATGAAAACATTTATTATATGCGGAACGTAATTGTATTTTCAGAGCAACAGATGCAGATTTGGGAGCTAACGCCGCCGTTCGATATGCTATCATCGGTGGTAACACACAACTGCAGTTCTCTATCGATAGTCTGAGTGGAGATGTCTCCCTTGTCAAGCCGTTGGATTATGAACTCATGCGTAACTACAGACTCGTCATTAGGGCACAGGGTAAGGCTGGAAAACTTGAACATGCACTGGAAATTATTTTAAAATCACGTTAACACTTTGGTTCCTTAGACTTCTGACATTATATTAATATTGCATTACACAAATGAATAGATGGTGGCAGTCCTTCCCGATCCAACACAACTCAGCTGCTGGTTAACGTGAAAGATGTCAATGATAATGCTCCGAGGTTTTACACATCTCTCTTCCAAGAAGCCGTCAGCGAGAGTGTTCCTGTCGGTTACAGCATTGTTCGGGTAAGACGTACAGCCTAATGTTTAAGTTTATAGGAATGCTTAAATTCAAAATGTAGCGTAAAGTGCACAATAAAAATAATGATTTTTTTAAAAAGGTACCAATATTAAAAAAAACATGTTACTCCAAATAAAACGTGTTTTATGTCATACACTGTAGTTCCTAATTTAACATTAAATTATTTTGTACAAAGGCCATCAGATAATAAATGCATAAAAAATTTAAAAAATAAACCCAAGGCCAGTTCTTGGTTAAAATATATGTAATATATTTGATAAAGTATCTTACAGTTAAATATTCCAACTGCAACATATCCAGAACTTAAACCAATGGTCTTTTAATTTGAAACAATATTTGTGTTAATTTTCCACAGGTTCAAGCTTACGATGCTGATGAAGGTGCTAATGCCGAGCTCACCTACAGTGTGAATGAACGAGATCTGGCAACTATGGGTGGGCTAGAAAAGTTTTCACTAGGCATTGATCCTAGAACTGGATGGATTTACACCACCAGACAACTTGACAGGGAGGAACAATCCAAGTTCAACTTTCAAGTTAGTTCAATTTCAATTGTGGAAAACTTCTTAAACATTTTTGATAATGAAACATTTTTCACTTTACTCAATTACTTGGCAGGTTATAGCTACAGACGGAGGTGTACCCCCACGTTCTGCCACGGCATCCGTAGCCTTGACAGTGCAGGACGTAAATGATAACGACCCTCGCTTCGAACCCCCTCGGTATGAAGCGAGCCTAGCAGAAGATGAACCTCCAGGAACACCCGTTGTTACAGTCACAGCAACCGATCCAGATGAAGATAATAGGTTATTTATCATTTATATTGATCCTATACCTACTGTGGTGTACTGAATCGCCGTTTCCGGCGCCCGCGGCGCTGTGCGCCTGTAGCGGGCTGCTCTTGCACTCTCACTATCCATCATCACTGTGGCACCAAGAAGTATTATTACTTTATTGACCCGCTTAACCCATGGTTGACTCCACCTCGGTGACAGTACGCTTACCATCACGCCGTTTCACCGAAAGGTTAGACAGAGAGGATGGAGCTTCACACTCTTTTGTTCTGACACACAACTCTCGCCTCATCTACATTCATACATCTTTGCACCCAACTCCTGATTGCTGAGGCTCCTAACAGGAGCCAAATGAATGATCCTTTTTTAATTCTACATAAACTTTACATTATTTCTTAGTTTGTTAATTCTTTACTCTATATACATATATCCAAGTGATTTCATTTTCACTGCATTCAGTTTAATTTCGTTACTCTTCTGCCAGCTCCAGGCTTAACTTCTATGCATCAGTGTTGGTAACAGAATTCTATTTTGTACCGCTAGCCTTGCCTCGGTAGACACATTTATATCAGAAATTATTGCATTCATAGCATCATTCACCTTATTTCTTGCACTTATCTCCTCTTAGTTTTCACTTTTCTATTGAACATACTTCCTAAACACGCAAACTCATCTATTTGTTCCAAACAATCATGTTATCTTACTTTCCTCCTCAAATATCTATTAACTAGTCAAAAGCATACATCATATATCGTGCTTACTAGACTCAAGTCTTGTTTGCTATTTGCCATTAACAATACTACATCATCCGCATACAGCATACACTGCGTACAGTAAACAGCATAAACAGCAGCAGCATCTCTCATTTTCGCTTCTATATTTAGACACTTTTTTGTGATAGTTATATTCATGTAAAAATCAAGAATAATCGCTAAGAAATTCCAGTTTCTGGTTTCTCAATATACAGACTCAATAATTACTTATATTTCAATAATTACTTGTACAATAATTACTTATTCATAATTATGAAAATAAGTAACGAAATTTACTGTCGAAAATGTACGCACATGTTTATCGAATAAAACCATGAAAGCAATAACACTAAAGATATTGTATCAAAGAATATAAAAATACTTAATTTTAACACTTTTTATTTTAAAATAAGACTTTTTTAACAGATAAATAACACAATTAAAGCGCGGTTCGAAGATGACATTTGGAATGATTTTTTGTCTGGTTTGCACGGCAAATGAGGTTATTTGACAAATAAACTAGTTAATTCATTCAAAAACTTGCGATATAACCAATGATAAGCTTTAAAAACCTATGAACGCAGGTAAAATAGGCCGAATTCGAATACGAGTAGAGGGAGCGCAGATCTGCACTCCGGCACCCGACCGGTTAATATACAAATCAATCTAACAGTATACTGTCAGAGTAACAATCAATGTGTAAGATTAATCAGCATCGATGACTAATTAATTCCTCTATTTATTGTCAGGCTGCACTATGAGCTAACCAGCGGCAACACTCGAGGTCGTTTTGCAATAACCTCTCAAAATGGGCGAGGCCTGATCACTGTAGCCCAGCCGCTGGATTTCAAGCAGGAGAGGAGATATGTCCTGACAGTCACAGCCTCTGATTCCGGGGGGCGCAGTGATACTGCCATGGTTCATATCAACATAACGGATGCTAATAATTTCGCACCTGTTTTTGAAAATGCACCCTATACAGCTTCGGTGAGTGAAAAACTAACAATTGTAATGCATGTATGTAACTAATGCAAAAATATATATTTCTCCCACTTGCACCACCATTGGCTCCATATAAAAGAAGAAGACAGATGAGAAAAAAAAGAGATGATCATAAAAAGCTCTCAGCGGTTGACCTATATGTCTCGTAGCTAGCAAAAACTATATTTTTAAAATTTTGCAAAGTTTTATTCATTTTATTTGATTTGTATCAAGGCAAATGAATAAAACAATTAAATAATAAAACAAAGCAAATAAAATAAATTTTTAATATTTGATATAAATTACATTCATGATAGTCTAACATTTTACAAAAAATAAGTCAGAAATATTGAAAGAAAATGCAAACTTTTGATATCACTTATCTCCTCAACTGCCAACATTTCACCCAAAGTATAAATATGTAATATTTTCTATTCAAAATTGAATGAAGATGACTCCCCAAAGTTTTTGCTACTAACTACGAGAACACCCTTTGTACAGTTACCACCAGATCTCAATTTTTATACATTTTAAGAGCGTGCCACAATGAAAGTGTAATATAAATGGTGTATTTGTAGGTATTTGAAGATGCGCCAATTGGTACGACTGTTCTTGTTGTATCAGCGACAGACAGTGATGTGGGGATAAATGCCCAGATAACATACTCCCTGGGAGGGGAGATCAGTAATGATGCCATGTCCGGGCTAGACCATGAGTTCACCATAAATCCGCAAACTGGAGCCATAGTGACCAATAAACTATTAGACCGTGAAACCATGAGTGGTGAGTATACGCATAAAACTTATAAATGTATGTTGTATAAATAAAAATGTGTTATTATATTTACAATAAAATTTAAGTTATCATATGGTGGAAAGGAAAAAATGATCAAGTGACAATTTGGCCGAAATTGAATTATATATATTATATCGACGGTGGAGAGGTAAAAAAAGAAAAGGAAGGAAAGAAATTGAATTATATATAACTCAACTATATATATAACTCAATTTCGGTCAAATTGTCGCTTGGACATTTTTTCCTTTCCACCGTTGATATTATCTTTGGATTGTAATTTTCTTAAATAGAGATGCATACAAAGAATATGTCACATGAATATTCTTACTATTTTTCAAAAAAAGTTTATGCTATAAAAAATATCTTCTGACATTGATAGTGTCTTTATTGCTAGACATGACGACTATAATTACAGTAAAACCTCGTTAATTCTAAATTCAAGGGACCCGAAAAATAAATTTTGAATTATAGGAGCCCCCATTAATAAGAAATTTTAGGTACAAAAAAAAATCGCTGTGCGATTGTGAAATTTGCCAAAAACATTAAACTCTCGAAAAAAACGTTAATTTTGTTAAATTTATGCTTATATTTAAAGAAATCACATTGAAAACGCGATATTTCGTGACATTTTGAGATATTTGGTGTTCTTACTCGCGAAAAAATCTTTTTTTCCATTTCCGTCAAGTCGGGATGGATGGCCATATTCAAAAATGTTTTGTTATACTTTAATTTATGGAACGCTTCTTCAATCTTCACACGAGTTTGATTTTTGATTCCGCCTTTTTTCCGGCTCAAATCAACAATAAATATGTGAAACAATAAGATAAGTCACTAATAGCATCTTACAAAGAAAATTAAACATTTTAATAACACAAACACAGTTATTAGGGAAAAAATCGAACTAAAGACAAATTTAAAAACATGAAAAACAATTAAAAACGTGTTTAGGTATGAGAATTAGCGCAAACGCCGCAAACTAAACTATCTGCGCATATCAAGGCAGCCAACTGAAGAAAACATACACAGGATTCCCCAATTTTAGGGATCGCGTCACAGTATGTATAGAAAAGGGGCATAAGGTACCTTGAATTGATTGCGAAATACGTCAAGAATCGTAAAACTCGAGAAAAAGCCATTAATTTTCTGAAACATGTCTGTTTTTCATATTTCAAGAAATCATTTCGAAAACGCATTGTATATTATGCTAATACAAAGATCGCGACATTTCAAAGTACTCAATATTGACATATTTGTTGTTCTCACTTGCGAAAAAACTCGAAATATTTTTTCAATTTTGTAAAAATTCGAATTACACGAACTAAAATGTATTGATTTGCGGCGCAAGGGGCTAAAAAATATTTCGAATTACGAATTACCGGGGTTTTCGAATTATCGGGGTTAATTTACTATGAAATTCACAATTTGGGACACACAAAAATTTCGAATTATGGCGAATTTCGAATTACCGGGGTTCGAATTAATGGGGTTTTACTGTAATGGTACCTTAAACTTTGCTACAAAAAGTGTGACTAAAAAAGGACTAGCATTGCTAATTTCATTCTGTGTAAAAATTAAAATAATAAAATCAATAACAAAATGTCGCCTACTTTCCTTGCCTTTGCCTTGGCTTTTAAAAATCATAGGACTCCAGCAAAGAAATAGGGTTCAATTCCATTAGTCATAACTGTAAATTAATTGTATTTTCATAATACAATTGCGTTGATTTAATTTGATAATATAGTTTTATTGTACTACTGTTTAGGAAAATTACTGCTTACTTGGTAAGTTCGATGAAATGCAAGAGTGATTAGTTGTTTACGTTTATTTCTTCCCGGAGTTAAGCTCCGGGACCAAGTGAAAGTGTACTGGTTACAGTTATATGTAAATGAGGAACAAAGAAATAGATGATGCAAATAGGCATATCTGTTACGGCAGGTACTTGACTAGTGTAGTGTCGCCCGTGTCCTCAACTCGACGCCTTTGTTCTAGTATGTTTACGTTGCGGAGATTTTTATTGTGTTAATATAAACAAATCCCTGGGATGGACGATAGGTACATGGCACAGGTTTGGACAGGTATCGCCACAACTTTAAAGAATAAATAGTAATGTAATATTTGTAGGATATCTGCTGACTGTGACAGCCCGTGATGGTGGCTCTCCTCCACACTCGGACACCACAGATGTGGAGATCTCTATCACAGACGTTAACGACAATAATCCTGTATTCAAACAACCCATGTACTCAGCAAGTGTACTAGAAGATGCCCTACTCGGTAGGTTCATAGGAATTGCCTTCCATTTATATTGCATTTATTTGCAATTGCGCTTATGATTAGAACTAAGTCTCATTAAATACAGAAATTAAATTATGTAGTTACAGAATGTACTAAAATCAATTAACTTACTTAAACTCAGTAAGAAGATAAAATAAAGTTTGTTTATCCTTGTTCCCATATAAATGATTAATTTTGTCTCTAATACTTTGCATAACATAAAACATGTGTTACAATGTGCCAAATTTGGTGTAATCTGTTGCTATTAAGGCTTTTGCTGATGTCTTCTCCCCTCCCCCCATATTGCTAATTCGCTATATTTTAATGCCTTGATTTACACCCTACATCATCACATCCTTGATTTAAAATATATGAAGACAAATTTTTTTATGAAAATAAATTATATTATGTAATTTTCCAAAGAAAGATTTTTTGTTTGGATATAGAAAAGTTATTTCAATATCCATGTTACTATTTGAATAAATTTATTTCTTTGAAACATAATGGCTCCTGATACATCCACAATAGTAACTAATACTCAACCTTCAAACTATATAGGAACTTCGGTGGTCCAGCTATCGGCTGTAGATGCGGATATTGGCCTTAATGGAAGAATAAGATATGAACTGTCATCCAAGGATCGAGAAGATGGATCTTTTGTGATTGATCACGCTTCGGGTGTAATCAGAACCAATAAAGGACTCGATAGGGAGTCTGTTCCAGCTTATGACCTCCATGCTTATGCTGTGGATAGAGGCACTCCAGCACTAAGCACTTCTGTAAGTTAAATTTTTAGTGACATCAGTACCTAAACTGCGGCCAAAATATAAATATATACGTTAGCTGCTTTCTATTGGTAAGAACAGACCATTTTCCTGTAGATTCAGGAGGTTACACTTGAGGACTCAAAATTTTTTTAACATTTTTGCATTTTAAGTTTTTCTGTTGTAGGTCATAGTTCACGTCCGGATAGAGGATGTGAATGATTCCCCTCCAGCATTTGCGGGCGACAAGTTGACGCTGTACGTCGCTGAGAATAGTCCCATTGGTACTACTGTAGGAGAGATACATGCACACGACCCTGATGAAGGGGTGAACGCAATCGTTCATTACTCTATTATAGGTATGATTTTAATACTCTCCAACCTGCCTAATTTTATCATTAATCTTTTCTTTTTATACATCTCACAATGTTATTATTAAAGTAAAACTATTGTTATCGATACCAATAGTGTTTGGAATTTCATAATTTTGCAGGTGGAGATGATTCTAACAGCTTCTCTCTAGTGACAAGACCAGGATCTGATAGAGCGGAACTCCTTACAATGGTGGATCTGGATTACGAGAGTCCTCGCAAGAAATATGAACTGGTCATCAGAGCTGC
This sequence comes from Agrypnia vestita, assembly GCA_016648135.1. Classification (NCBI taxonomy): domain Eukaryota; kingdom Metazoa; phylum Arthropoda; class Insecta; order Trichoptera; family Phryganeidae; genus Agrypnia; species Agrypnia vestita. The sequence goes on along the minus strand of JADDOH010002052.1, from coordinate 22,332 downwards.
CAGTCCACCTTTGAGAAATGATGTTCATGTTGAGATTTTAGTGACAGATGTTAATGATAATGCACCTATTTTAAAAGACTTTCAGATCATTTTTAACAATTTCAAAGACTGTTTTCCTATTGGTGTTTTTGGAAGAGTTCCGGCATTTGATGCTGATGTAACTGACAAGGTAAATTTTAAATATGCATTGTGCATTAAGGAGTCTAAAATGTATTCTTGCTTTATTTATTTATATGTATAAAAGTGATATATGGCATTTCACACATTTTTAATATACACATTTCATAAATTTTAGTTGACGTACCGAGTTCTATCAGGGAATAATGCAAACCTTGTGATGTTAAACCAGTCGTCAGGTGGTCTCGTGTTGTCGCCTCAGCTGAACACCAATGTACCCAGGCTAGCTACCATGGAAGTGTCTGTCACAGGTTTGTAATCACAATGATTATTGTTAACTAATTGCTACTTAAAAATTTATAATTTGTTAATGTCAATTTCATATTATTATCTCAACAGATGGCATCAATGAAGTCAAAGCAATGATGCAACTGTCCGTGCGCCTTATAACGGAGGAAATGCTGTACAATTCTGTAACAGTTCGCTTAAATGAAATGACAGCTGAAGCTTTTCTTTCACCACTATTAACATTTTTTATCGATGGATTGGCTGCTATTATACCGTGTCCCAAGGAATATATTTACGTATTTAGTATTCAGGTATGTTACTCAAACATATTTGCTAGAACTTCTCTATCAAAGTGCTTTCTTTAAAATAATAAATAACTTAAGAATAATAAAGAAGCTCATTGAAATAATCCACGATAAAATACTCGCTGGCAAGCTTCAACAGCAACAATAGTCTCATGAGACAATGTGACCTTTGAAAAATGAGGGGAACAGGGTGTCGGCAGGAAGCATATCTCATGGCTCCGTAATATACGAGATTGGACAGGGATAAGGACGGTGAAAGAGCTTTTTCGAGCCGCTAGAGATAGGGAGATGTACTCTCAAGTGATAGTCAACATCGGGGGGGGGCCTGACTCGACACTAGAAGAAGAAGATTCATCTCTCACTATTTTAGCAAGTGTTGAGATCACTTTTTAAAAAGATAAAAATGGTTTGTAATAATTGCGTGCTTTATTAATGGAATTTTGTCATTTTGCGTTTAGGATGATTCCGTAGTGAATGCGCAGATCCTGAACGTATCCTTTTCAGCCCGTAGACCTGATGCCACAGGGGAATCCCAATTCTATTCTCCTGTCTTCCTGCAGGAGAGGGTGTACCTGAATAGAGCTATTCTGGCCAGACTGGCTACCGTGCAGGTAAATATCTTCAAAATAATGATTATATTTTTTCATTTCAACATTTGGTTAGGAAACTTACATTTCTATTATTTGTTCTAGGTGTTACCATTCGATGACAATATGTGCGTGCGAGAACCGTGCCTCAACTTTGAAGAATGTCTGACAGTACTTAAATTTGGCAATGCGTCAGGATTTATTTACAGTGATTCTGTACTCTTTAGACCTATTTATCCAGTTACAACCTTTGCGTGCCAGTGTCCCAGGGGTTTTACAGGTATTGTTATTTTTATGTATGTATTTACATTGTGACAAACCGTATTCTTATAAATTTCAGATTGTAAATGTCGGTCGCTGCTTTAATTTCTATATTATTTTACCTTTAGTGTTATTCTGAGCTTGATCAGTTTACTGAATTATTTTATTCACATCATGTTAGCTGTCACTATACATATTCAGTTTGTTTTTTTACAATTTGGTACATTATCTTCAAATATAAGCAATACGCATAAATGTCGCAGTCCGATCGTTGAATCAAGCTAGCTAATCTGCTAGATGAAGCAAAATAAATTATTTAGTGGGCTATCCCATAAATAATGTGTTTTTTTATACTTCTTTTATTTTTCAAAATGAAGACAACATTTTTTTTTAATCTAAAATATTCTCTTTTTCATTTTCTACAAATTGTCTTACAAAGTCTTACTTGTCGTACAAACTTGTCTACCGAATTCATATTTTTTCCATCCAAATGACTTTGAGGTCTCCGGACCAATGTTCGGCGAATATGGTGGTTGAGATACTGTTTCCCATTCAAACTGCTCCAACCTTCGTCACTCCTGTGATATGTGGCTGAGCATTTTTCCGATGGAAGAACTTCTTTCGTCTTGAAGCCAAAGATAATCTTTTTTTTTCTTTTAGCGCTGATTTAAGCCGCTCAAGCTCATCACAGCAGACCTTCTTTGTTATTATTATTTTTTTATGATGTACGAATTTGAATTCATACAACATAACAGATAACGCCTTACATGAGTAAGACCTTTAGTCTGTTTCTCCTTTCCCCACCCACTGTCTTCGGCACTTGGCATTTTTGTAGAGAACTCATTTCTTGTCACCAGTTACCATTCAGTCCAGTAAGGCTCATTCCTGAGATGGACATTTTTACGAAGAAGAACACATATTCACTCTTTCCACTTAATTAGATTCGGAAAGTTTGTGGGGAACCCTTTGACTCATTTTGCAAACTTTTACAATGGCACGCAGGTGTCGATGAATGTATGGCCAAATCCAATGTTACATCTAGTGTATAGCAAAAATGTATAAAATATTTATGTTAGCATAAATCATTATAAATAAACCCAAATTGTATGAAATTTGATTTATGAAAATTGTCTTTTTCAGGATCTAAGGAGCATTATTTATGTGATGCAGAAGTGAATCTATGCTACTCCAGTCCGTGTCAGAACAATGGGACTTGCATGAGAAGAGAAGGTGGACACACTTGTGTTTGCCCTGAAGGTTTTACCGGTATGTAAAATAATATCTAAGTTATGTTTTCAACCATACATGTTATAATGAATATTTTGCATGGAAATCTCTCCTTTTGGTAGTGTTGACACCTGAAAAAATATTGCGCAGATGATATATTCTTGTGAAGAAGTACTGTGCAAAAATTCAAAACGATCGGTCTAGTAGATTTTGGGTTATGGCATACACAGACTTCAAAAATGTCAAGTTTCAGAAAAACATTTAAAGTTTTGCAAACAATAAAATTCTACATAAAACTCAACAATTATTTTATACTTACTTATATATACATAGTCATCGATGCCAGGTCCATACAGCATCATGAAGATTTAGAACATATTTTTGTCTAAAAATATTCCTAATATGTATTAAGTAAAGTATGTACTAAAAAATAGAAAAATGTTTAAGAGAAATAATATTTTTCTTGAATGCTGAACAATTCACGTGTGTATATGGATAGTGGCGCTTTGTATTACATTTTTAGGTCAATATTATTGTGGATTTTGAATGTGTTAATACATAATAAAAGAATTTTACCTTCCATTAAAATTCCTATTTTGTTTCCCTCGACGCCTGGAATCCAGGTAATCCCTACCTGGTGCATTATGAGTCATATGAAAGAAAAACCGTTGCGCGACGCAACCGGAAACAGGGATACCAGCGGGAGTAAATTGTCGCAAACAGGGAATCAGAGGGGGGTAGGAACGCGTGAATAAGTGCCGAAACAGCAGGCTGTTCTCTCATAATGGATTCCAGGCGTCGAGGGAAACAAAATAGGAATTTTAATGGAAGGTAAAATTCTTTTATTTTGTGTTCCGTCTCGACGCCTGGAATCCATTATGAGAGATCTGTTTGTTATCACCTGGTGACCTAGTGGTTCGACGTTATATGTGACTGCCTATATTGGCGTAAAGAGAGGCGCTAATGAGCTCTGGGGGCATTGTTGCTTGGGCTTATCTACTATCTCTCTTTGGTAGAATTTTTTTTTTTTTTGGAAGGTGATTTCACTCTGCCAGTTTCCCCTTGACAAGATCTCCTCTATCGGGTAGTTTTCCAGCCAATTCAACGAAGCCACAGCAGAACGAACACTTCCTGGCGTTGCTTCCACTCCAGCCTCTCTTAGGATTGACTTGATCCAACCACCTATCATTGTCCGTGAAGCTGGCTTTACTTCACCTGCTGTCGTCACAAATAGTTCTTTCATGTCCGGCTTTCGTCTCGGCTGTGAGAGTGAGACCAGCTTTCGGATCCAAAACAAGGGGTTGATGTTCCTTTCATCCGATGCGCTCAACCTCCATCCCGATTGTTTGTGTCTTGCCGTGTCAGTCTTCGCTCCAAAGGCTGGCCATAGCGTGATGGAGTCTCCTTTGTCGATCAATCGGTCCGGGGTGACTCTGAGAAGTGTCAGATCTTGGACTCTTCGCCCAGATGCCATGATGAGTAGTATGGCCGTCCTCCTTGACACGTCATACGGCTGTTCCTTGGCGGGTTTTCACGTAGCCACTCCCCCACTACTCGGGGGTTCCAGATCGGGAGTCTCTCAGTGCATCCACCAGAAACCGAGATGGCTTTAAGGACGTGCCTGACGAGGAAGTTCGAGCTAATCTTATCTGCATCAAGAGCTGGGCCACAGAAGGATACGATTGCCGATTTGTGGACCAATATTGTTCGAGGGGCTAGCCCTTCGTGGATGAACAGGTTGGCCAGATATCTTGCCACTGTTGCAGGGGGAGGGTTATGAGGTTGGACAGAATGCGTGGTACACCATCGCTGCCACCTATCCCAGGCCGGCTTGTAGGTGTTCAGCGTTGAGCCTCTCCAGCCAGATCTGAACAGCTGCTGTTCCTCCTGGCTCCAATCCGCTATAGCCTGTTCCCACCCACTGCTATTCTCCAAACTTCCAGTTGGAGGTCCGACACCCTCGGTGGGGGAAACCCTGTCGACGTATCGATCAGGACGCTCTTCAGATCTCTTACGCTTATTGGCCCTCCCTTTGCTCGTTGTTTGAGATCGGCCCTCCAGACTGTCTTCTCCCATCTTGGCACAACTAGGAGAAGGGTGCCTCTTGCCAGGTTCAAGTGCGCCAGTACTCTTGGGACGAGATTCGGCGGCGGAAATACCCGGGCCAGCTCGTAATCCCAATGCTGACTGAATGCGTTGAGATAGGAGGCCGAGCAATCAGTTGAGTCTAGCGACACGTAGTTTGACACCACATGGGCGGTGGCCGATGCGAAGAGGTCGATCTGAGGACGTCCCCATATTCGGAATATTTCCTCTGTCGCTGGTTCCAGGAGGTGCCATTCCGGGAGTGGTGTCCCCCGAGAGAGTCGGTCCGCAATCCCGTTGTATCTCCCTGGAATGTACTGCGCTGTCAGAGATATTTCCTGCTGGTCGATAAACTCTAGGAGGTCTCGAGTTATCTTCAGAAGGCCCAATGATCTTGTCCCCCCCTCCTTGTTGATGTAAGTCACTACTGTCTTGTTGTCTGTCTGCAGTAGGGTCTTCGTTCCTCTTAGCAGGTAAGCGTGATCCCTGATCACTGCGTAAACAGCGAAGGCTTCTTTCTGGTTGGAATGCCACCGCATCTGCTCTGGGGACCACTGGCCTGATATCGTCTTGTCGTCCACCTGGCCGCCCCAACCTGCGTCCGCTGCGTCTGTAGTCAGGAAGTGGGAGAAGGGGGCTTCGTGTATTGGGCAGGACTCCCCTACGGCCTCCAACCACCACTCTAGGTCTTGCCGAACCGCGGCAGGAAGCTCCACTTGTCTGGATGGCTCGTGCCTCTGCAGCTGGCGGCTGAATCTCTGCAGTCTTCGGCAATGCAAACGACCCCGAGGGGTGGCGAAGTTTGCGAAGTTGAGTCTCCCCAAGAGGCCTAGAACCTGCTTGGGGAAGCAACTGCCGGCCTCGATCGGGCGGCGCAGTACTTGGCGAAGGCCAGAGCACTTGCGGTCCGAGAGGGATTTCTGGTTGGCTTCCCAAGAGGCCTAGAACCTGCTTGGGGGAGCAACTGCCGGCTTCGATCGGGCGGCGCAGTACTTGGCGAAGGCCAGAGCACTTGCGGTCCGAGAGGGATTTCTAGTTGGCTTCGGTGTCCCAAGTTATGCCCAGAAACTCCAGCTTTTGGGTAGGTATAAGGACACACTTGTCGCGGTTGATGCACCAACCCAGATGCTGGAACAGATTGACCGTCTCTACTGCCTGGGTCGCTAGCAGGTCCCTTGACTGATTGGCCAGAAGGAAGTCGTCCAGGTAGACTACGGTCCTTATTCCTCTCTTCCGCAAGAGTCCCGCTAGCAAGTTTGACAGCGTTGCGAACATTCTCGGGGCTGATGACAGGCCAAAGGGCAGGCAGGTCATCTGGAGAAGTTCCCTTGGTAGTATAGTCTCAGGAACTTTCGGTGCGATTCCGCTATTGGTAGGTGAAAGTATGCCTGGGTTAGGTCGATTTACACCAACCAATCTTTGGGCTGGAGGAAGTCTGGGACCCGAAGGTGGTTGAACAGCTTGAAGGGTTTCGCCTCCACAAAGGCATTCAACGCCTTCAGGTTGAATATCGGCCTTAGGGAGTTGTCCGACTTCGGAGTTAGAAACAGATTTGAGATGAAGTTCGGAGAATGATCTGCTCTTTCCAGCACGCCTGACATCTTCAGGGCCTGAATGTGACTCGACATGTCTCGAGACTCCTTCGTGCTGAAGCTGCTCAACAGCTGCCTGGTGGGGAAGACTAACGGAGGTTTGGCCACAAAGGGGATTCTCGCGCCCTTGAGGATTCTCAGCACTATAGGTGGTGCCCCGAACTCCTTCCACGTGCGTTGGAACCTCCTCAAGCGTCCTCCCCAGAACCGGTTGTTCAGCCTCGCGTCATCTTCTACCTCTGCGGCTACGGTCACCAGCGGGTTTTCGGCCGTGGTCTGCCTTCCGGTTAGGTCTCCCGTTCGGGTTCCCTGAGCCTCGCTCCCTGTGCCTCGGCTCCGGCAGAAAGGGCCCACGGGACTGGAGGTATCCCTGGTTCGGAGCTCGACGAGAAGTTGACGGCTGGGGCCGACATGTTGACGGTTGGGCCAGGTTTCGGGTTGCGGGCGAGACCATCACCTTCTCCTGGCCCCCCGTTCTTTAGGATATACGCCGATAGCTCTTCCCTATTGAACAAGGATCCCGAGCTTGGAGGGATTTTGGCCGCACCTTCTCGCACGAAAGGGTCTTTGAAGCCCTCCAATATGGCCTTTCGCCGGTTCAGTATACACTCCGCCCGTCTGCCGCACACAATCTGCAGGATGTCGTCCGAAATCTTATTGTACGGAGCATCGCTGGCGAACATATGGGTCGGCGCGTTATCGATCCTTCTCAAGTCGTCGTTCACCGACAATTCCACAAATGTGGGAGTCGCCGCGTAGGTTCTCTGCGTTTCCGCATAGCGAACGCCTGACCACTCGTCGGAATCGAAGTGTTGCAACTTCGAGATCTGTTTGATCCGCTTCGGGTCCGCTCTCGGTACTGGCGGCTCCTTCACGACCGTGCTGAGCCTGCCGAACTCCAGCGCACTCTTCGCCCCTCTGAGGCTCGGCGGCGGCTGAATAAAGGACGCACTCGCGTCCTCCACGCTGGGCTCGCTCGCGGCCACCCGTTCCGCGCTGGCGGCGCTGTTGATGCAGGAGCCGCGCCGCCCGCCAACAAGGCCTCCGTCAGAGCAGTCACCTGTTTTAGCAGGTGGTCCACACGCGGGTCGCACGCTACGCGGCGTCTCCTTCGACTCGGTTCCTCGAAAGAAGATCCGTCATTCGAGGACACCGGCGAAGGAGCCCACTCATCCGCCATCTTGTCAACAAATCGTTTGACGAAATTCACGGGATTTACACTAAAATATCAACGTCCTGTCGCACTATGTTAAAAATTTGTACAGTCTAATGTTTGTTAACCTAGGGATCAAAAATTAAGGGGGTAGATTGCAATAGAAGCACAAAAAAAATCACAACAAAAGTTGGCGTGTCTAGACGCGTGCAAATGGCGCGAACAGCGACGTTATATGAAAGAAAAACCGTTGCGCCGACGCAACCGGAAACAGGGATACCAGCGGGAATAAATTGTGTCGCAAACAGGGAATCAGAGGGGGTAGGAACGCGTGTGAAAGTGCCGAAACAGCAGGCTGTTCTCTCATAATGGATTCCAGGCGTCGAGACGGAACACAAAATACATCATTTTTTCCACGAGCTACGGAACGCCTGAGAGCTAGTGTGAAATTCAAAAATTTCAGTAATTTATTGAGCAAGTCTCGTATATTTTATTTATATATTTGTTTGTTCTGTAAATGCCGAGAACTACATTATCTCTCTGTTATAACACTATTTATTATTTTAAAACAAAATATTGTATTTAGATGCCAGTTAACGGGGGAAGCAGAACATCCGTGGCCAGCGGAATAAACAGCCAGTCCTACATCAAGATTCCCGCCCCCTCTGCACCGCCCCCACAATCCAACCTCAGGCCTCCCAGCTCCACACCAGGTACCTACTTTTTTGAAATAAATTAAATTCTAGGAAGTGATGAATTACAATTGACAGTGTAAGAAAAATTCGCCACATTATTTTGGCGAACCACATTATTTTTCAGTTTAGATCGTTCGTTATTTGTTTTTACATCATGTGCATATTGCTGATTTTATTATTTTCAATTCTTTTTCATTTTATTTTATTATACTGGCTTCTCATACCCGAGTATGATTGGTGAAGTCACAATACATCTATGTCATTTTCTCAAACCTGGCATTTTGGATCTTATTGCAGGCAGGGTGCATCATTAGGGCTGATATGTGGTTACAACACTTCTTGTATTCATTATGTTATTTAAAAATTTCTTCTGTTTACTATTTAAATGATGATTTTTTAAAATTAGATAAAGATAAACTCAAGGTATTAAAATTGCTAACATTAAAAGAAAGAAGAAAAAGGGGTGATTTAATTGAAACATTCAAAAGTTTTATGAGTGTAAAATTTTTTTTCCCTTTTAATTTTTCCAGCAGTCCCCCAAGTCCCAGCCCCGACTGCTCAACGACTGCCGAGGCCCAGCGGTCTTCCTCGTCCCTCTTCTGGAATTCCTAGAAAGCCCTCTCTGAGGTGAATATTATTGCGTACTACATTCTTCCCTCCCACCACACTGACGGGGACAGATTATCATTGTTATCTTCAGCCATTACTCTTCCACCAGCAGGTGAATTAGATCTCCCTAAATATTAGCAACGGGTAAAAAAATCACAAACTGTGATAAAATTTGTATCTATATACAGTGTGATTCAGTGCCACGCACAAGACCAGTATAGTAGGATCGCACTCACAGATTGATACAACTTCATATCATGATTTGTGATTCGACGCATGCGCAGACTGAAACAATAATCACAGCACCAATTAGATTCTGCTAAAATGTTTACGCATGCTTGCTGAGAACTTGACATACCACATATTTAATAATAATTAATAGCTCAACATAACAAGATATCATGACTCATGATTCAACGCATGCGCAGATCGAAACAATGATCACACCACCATCTAGAAGATTCTGCTAAAATGTTTATGCATGCTCGCTGATAACTTGATATTAATAATAACTAATAACTCGATGCTGATTTTTAGTAACTAATAACTTGACATTACATCCATCCAATAATAATAATTTCGTTGCTTACCCAAATTTTACTTCCGACAGTTGGGATCATTATCCCACCTTTTTTTGGGGCCGGCCTACCCCTCTCTTTTTATACCACGGTCTCCATTGTAAAATTGGAGACTGAGATTGTATAAATGCACAAGCTTTACTTAAAAATACTACTTATTAAGATCGAATCTGAAATGGATTGTGGTATTCTAGATTAAGATGGTTTGGGCACTAAATGTGTGAAGACAATGGAAAAATATTTTTCATACATGGCAGTATCGGAACATAAAAACAAAAAATTATATGACTGTTAAAAGCTTTAATTTATGGGGATGAGAAGATGTGTGAAAGTGAGTGAGATAGGAGGTGGTTGATTAAAACAAAAGATAATGTGTTCCATCCTCTCTACCTGCCCCTATGAAATGGCATGATGGTAAGTTGATTATATAGTTACAATTATTATTATACGGTGCTTTACTAAAATATTGTTTATTTCTGCATTTATCTGACAGTTGGTACATACATATATCAATCAGCCCAGCTTGAATTTTTATTTTTATGACTCATAATTTTTTTATTCTGATTTTGGTAATTTGGTACTGTTTTCTGTAGTGACCACTAAAATATATAGAAATGAATTAACGTAATTTACTTGGTCCACGGTCTGGTTTCACAGCTGGTTCCAATATGTTTGACTTGTTTAAAAAAATTACTTTGGACTTGTAAATTTTGAAACAGTTATGAAAAGGTCAAACTAAATACTCTTTAAAAGTATAATGTCTTTGTAAATAAGTTTCGCTTTATTACAAAAAGACTTTTTTACTTGAGACTTGGTTTTGAACAAAATTTAAAAAACACATGTATTGTAAAAAATATGATTTGTTTACTAAGGGATTTAATTATCTTCCACCATTACCCAACATGTATTGTAAAAAATATGATTTGTTTACTAGGGGATTTAATTATCTTCCACCATTACCCAACATGTATTGTAAAAAATATGATTTGTTTACTAGGGGATTTAATTATCTTCCACCATTACCCAATCCCCTCGCCTAAAGAAGTTTTAGTTCATCTCTGTACAGTTTTATACGCTGTGGCAATAATGGTCAAACCGTTATCTTAACCAGTTACACAAGGTACTGTTATTTTAGATTTGTATCTGATGTATCGATTTGTAACTGAAATTTAACTGTTGTCTAGTACCGATAATACTGAAAAATCAGTTACCAATCACTGATACAATCAAAAACAAATCTTAAATAATGGTTATTGTGTAACCGATTAAAATACCATCACTAGTTTTCTAACATGTTCAGTACAAACATTAGAAAAGCGGTGCCTGTTTTTTTGTGGCTAAATTTAATAGAATAAAGCAATCCACTAACTCTAAAACTAAATACATACATAGTTAACTTCACGATTAGTAAAACAAAAATGTTCCTTTTCATTTTAAAATGTGTATTGATTTTTTTTTCTTTTGCTTAGGCCCCCGAGTACATACTCCCTTGCCCCAAGGCCCGGCGACCAAACTTCAGACTGCTATTAGTGTTCTCTATTGATTTCTAATTGACCAATCCTAGGCTGTTATTCTTCATGAGTTCAAAATTTAATTAAAGAATGTAGATATTCTCCGTTATTTATTCTGTATTGTCTTTGTTTTCCCTTTTGAAACTAAATAAGATGTTGCAGATCTAACTTTAAGAATCTTTTATACAAATTGTATTTCAGTTATGAGTATACTAATAATGTTCCTTAGATTTCAATTACAAAAATATCTTGATAAAGACATATTATAAACCAAGTCAACAGCTAAAATAGCTTATTTTCTTCATAGAGCTTCGATTTTATCACATGACTTTGAATTTAAAATATTTCACTTTTAGTATCTCTGATAGAAAAATTTTTGAATTCTGATTTAAAAAATAGCTTTCGCATGTAGTATATTGTAATATCGAGAAGCAGATATGTATTTCGAAACTAGATTAATGTTATGTATAAATACATACTTTTGCGAGTATTTTTAAAAGCATTTAAAGATGATATTCTTTTTAAGTCTTGAAATTATAATTGTAGCCATATTGCTTAGTAGTACATACTTCCTTTCATCTTATGATTGTTTAATTCTTATTTTAAATGTTTATTTTTGTTTATATCTAAATATGTATACATAAATGTGTATGTATCACGTAGCTAGATGTCCAAATTCTTGGGTTAGATAAATTTATTGTTTTTAAATTAAAAATGTACTTCACATCCTTTGAGTTTTCTCTGTGATTTGATTGATACGTCTATTCCGAAACGCTGATGTGAACTGATTCGTCGGTTATTACAACCACGCGAAAAGAATATCAATTCTTAGTAGAAAAAACACCGGCACAATACGCTTTTCCAACTGCCAACTGGTCAGATTTAATTCAGTTTTAAATCCTTGCTAGCGATTGGCGTAGAACATATTGGATGTCAGTTTTGACCAATCACTTCATCATTTCGCGGCCGGCTGTCACGAAACACAATATCTCTATCGCGTTGGAAGTAGGTCAGTACTGTACTGACACATTGGCCTTATATTGTTTGGAACAAATTTCGTAGATGTCCAACTCTTCGCGACTACAAATAATTAAAGTGTACGTAATGAAAGGGACAATGTATTATGAGCATCTTTAGTGTATTGACAAAAAGCAAATTATTATTCACTCATTTTTAAAAAAGAGGGTCTACTACTTTTGATTCATTGTATGTTTTTATTGTTATAAATGTCTTACATTTTACCATTATGTATGAACATCTCAAATTTATTTTTGTCACAGGGTTATAATCATTCAATGATTATCCAACATTTTACAAGAGAATTTAATTTTTTTTTTAATTTCCATTGAAAATTAAATGAAGAAGACACCCATGAAATTCGGATGATTAGCCAGCCTGTATATATATGCATATACATAATATTAATTTTATATTACTTCAAATGATAGTAGTGCATATTTCATTTAACTGTTATAGTATGAAAAGCATATCAAATTTAATATATTTATTTACCTAGAATATAAAATTATAACTGCAGTCCAAAGTTTGCTTATATATTTTTTAAACCTTATTAGCCATTGCTTCTTGTTCTAGAAATACCCTTATTTCATTCTCTATCTTGAGAAAAAAATTAAAGGGTGCTTTTCTGAGGAATGTTTTGTTTTGAATATGTTTTTTTTGTCATGATCGAGTTGTAACAAACTTGAGGGATTGCCATGTTTTCAATAATATTGCATTGTTATTGAAAAGTTATAGCAAACATGCACACCTAAATTGTATACTTTTGAAAGAACAAAATATTTGGCCGTATTCTGAAAATAGCAATATTGGGATCATAAGATTGTTATCCCAACACTTAAAAGACGAGAATAAAAAATAAAATAAATGACACTTCGGTGTTTGTTTCTTTAACTTTTTACTTGAGAGAGAGGGTGACATTGCGACTCGAGACATGACGATTATCCATCAAACTTAAAAATATATATACAAGTCCAACGCGACAATGACAATTTTGCAATAATTTTACATCAGGATGGTGTGGGAGAAGAAATTAATAAATGTATATGAAATAATCTTTTTTCTATATACTTTAAATATAGCATTATTACTTATTTCATGTAATTTTAGTCGAAACATGAGAATTGTGAGATTATGTTTGCTATAGGTACTTTGATAATCCGTTTGAAGCTCTGTCAGACAGATAAGAAGGCACCAGAGAAATCACTTTTCTTAAAGCATTGCAGACATCAGACACTGCAAATAAAGGTATTTATTTTGAGAGACATATGTGAAAATATTCAAATCTCGTTATATATGAGTACACCGAACACCAATGTATACCTACATCTCGTTTATTTTTTTTCATTCTCGTCTATTAAGTTTTTGGATAATAATCTTAATATCCCAATATGTATTGCTATTTTCGGAATACGGCCGATTGTTTGTCACTATAAATAAGATATTCAATAAAGTTTATTATATTCCTTTTGTTTTAACACGTCACGATCTCATTTTCAGCACATGGTGATACTTACACTAACAATATACAAGGTAAAAAATGGTTCTTTTGTAAACCGTCACTTTGACACTTACAAATCAACACAACACACCAGTCTCGGTGACGGATTCTGCAGTAAATAGAAACATCATCGTTGGAGGGCAGATGCAATGCAGGCATAATATCCTGGGAATCTCTGATATACACAGTAAATTATCTTTCCATGCCCAGACGGTTTCATTTTTGCATACATATATACATATTGGAGAAAATGACATTAGAGATGGAGTTGAATTGATACAGAGAATATCCCAAAATATTATTAGTTTAGAGATTTTGCTGTTTTAAGTGAATTTTTTAAAGCCCACTGTTCAGTGTATCAATATAACAGACTTTTTATTAATATGCAGTACATAGGGTTTGATTTGGTCTAATAAAACCTTCCAGCTCCTTTTATTTCCCAGGATCTTGAATTCAATAGATTATCAAATTATCACAACATTAGCGCATGTCAATGAAATTATTTCTGGACACATTGTGCTTGGGTACTCGTGGTTTCAGCGGGAAGATCTTTTACTTTTTCAATTCATCACATTTACTTTCAATTGCTATTTATCTCAATACAGTTGGTTGTGTTCCATTGCTAGTATAATATTCTTACATTCAGTATTGTCTTTATTTTACAATACACATTTACAATTAAATGTTGACAATTTAATATACTGATCTTTAGCAAATTATTTGATAGCATATAATATATTCATTTAGATCCAAAATTATTCAAAACTTTTAGCTTCAGCTGCGATGTAGTCTATCGGTAATTTACAAACTTTTTAAGTACTAAATAAAAATGTATAAAAAGTGCATGCAAAATATTATTATGTAAAACTTGCCACGTATTTCCTGTTTTAATATTCGAATGTAGAAATATCAACTAGCCGGTTAGTGGGACAAGGGGAGCATCTTTGATCTTGTTCGATCAGTGCTGCCATCTGACCAAATTTCACCTGAGTAGTCTGGTTTTCCAAGAGACCTAACATTTATATTGCGCAATCGATAATTGCAATTGAGAAATATAATGCCTAATTGTCATTTTTCCATAAAAATGTATTTTTTACAAGCATGCACAATATCTAATTTATATTACGTATCCTGCTTTCCACATTGAGAGAACTTTCTCAAAATTTAACTCATGGAAGGAATTGATTGGCTCCTGAAGACATCGTATTACCTTGCAGTGATTTAAAAGTTCCATGCAAAGAATTATAATTCCATAGCAAACAAATAAAACATCCTAGAAGCTACAAAGAGTAATATGAAATATACATTTAAGTTTGAGCTTTATCCCAAGAGATTAGCAAGATAATCCTATTTTCATAGAATAAGCATTTGGCTTGGCTTGAAAATAGTGTGAATATTGAGGTGACGCTTAATTTGTTTATTCATCTTTATTTTTTAATAAAATTTACAAGAAAAAAGATTAATAATTATTGTTTTTACTTATCCTCGTTGCATTTTTGGAAAGCAGGGGGATCATCTTTAGAGAGATGGCAACACTGATCACAATTTTAATTACAAAATATTGAAGGGAAATTTTCAAGATAAAATGTACAAACATTAAATGCTGTGCCCTAAATCTAAAATAAAAGATATATTATTCTGAGTCACCCAACTTGTTTTGATCATTATAGTCATCAAGAGGAACACATAATAATAGAGCATTCACTTCATTCAATTCTCCTTTTGGGTTTGTTATTATTCTAATGTTGATATTATGCACTTGCACAGAAGCACATGTATGCGCCTTATTAATATAATGTAATACAGGGATACTTAAAATTAACAGAAAAAATATATATGGTGGGATATACATATTTATGTACATACATAATTGGATGTTGGATAATTTTAATTAATTTTTACTTCAAAAACAAATCCTGCACTAAAATAAGAAGCATGACAGACAATCAAATATGCTTGCCGTTTTTCTTTAATTTCCTTGAGACACATAATTAATTTGAAGTCAATTGTAACGTACCAGGATTGTTTTTATGTGTTCGGCATAATACATCGAGAGTACATTCTCCGGAATAAATTATAACAATTTTTTTTTATTGCATTGATTTCATCATGGTTGGTTTGAATTAGTTTTGCTATGAATCAAATTGCTAATGTGAAACATTTATTTTATAATTTTAATTTGTTTCAAACATAGACGTACTATATCTATGGTTTCACATTAGGTACTTAAATCTTTATTTAAAAAAGCATAGAATGTGTAATGTAAAAATTAAATGCAGCGTATATAAATTTACCGTTTGTCTATTATTTTTTTCCTTCAGTGTATTTCTGTTGAACTGTATAATTCTAACATCCATTTAGTCGATCTGTAATATTTCTGACGATTCATTTTTATTGGGATTTATACAGCACAGGGAAGACTTTGAAGTCAAGGCAAACATAATGTTGAAAAAATACTAAAACACCTATAGACATTAGATTATAGTCGATATTTTTATTCATGTTTCGCAGCATTTTCTGCAAAATGTATAATCTTATTTTGTCAAATCTGTTATTATTAATTAATTGAGTGAATGCAAATATTTTCTATCTGCATACGATATTCAAGGGCAAGAATCATTACACAATTTTTACGACTGCAGTATTTTTTTAGCTATGATCAGTTTATTACGTAAATATTATTTTATGTTTACTTGTGGAGTCGCCAGATGTCACATTATGTATTTAATAATATGATAATAAAGTGCCTTAATTGAATACTTTGCAAATCATTTGTACTTTGACATTCTGTATTCACTTTTCAAATTATCACTATTTTTTTTTACAACAAACATACAAATTCACTATACATATCAGTCAAATAATTCCTGAATTTTGAGGTGGTACCATTTTTGTTATCCGCAAATGCATACAACTTGTACTAAACATGTTATTTTTCAAATTATATATCTTTTTTTTACATATTAATGTTAATAGAAACAATAATAACTCTATTTACGTAAAATTTTACATTTAAAAATCTTTAATACATATGTATACATATTACTCAAATACATACTCTATTTTTTGGTTCCTGTGTAAACAAAAAAAAATCTGATTTAATAATACACTTATAATTTCTTGCAGATTGAAAATTAATTTATGAATTAAAAAATTATTTTTTAAAGTGCGGCTATCGTTTTGCTATTAGCAATAAATTTTAGAAATATTTGATTATACGCATCGATCGAGTGTGCTTACTATAACTTCTTCCATCTTTGTCAACAGCACAAACCGCAGACATTCCCCAAATGTTTTTAAAAGCGCCTTGAATCAAAAAGCATTTCACTTTTGAGTAGATAATTTACACGGCACCAACATAATACTTCAAATTATTTTTGTACATATTGAATATTATAACCGCAGAAGTATTGATAAACTATTCTTTATATGACGTATTATATAATGTATAGATAAATAACTGCTTATTTCAAAATGTTTTAAAAATTG
The DNA here is from genome assembly GCA_016648135.1 of Agrypnia vestita. Taxonomy (NCBI): domain Eukaryota; kingdom Metazoa; phylum Arthropoda; class Insecta; order Trichoptera; family Phryganeidae; genus Agrypnia; species Agrypnia vestita. The sequence continues at coordinate 5,317 of JADDOH010002052.1, read as the reverse complement.
GGTGCCTTAATGTTACTTTTTGTATGATAAAATGCAAACTGCCTCGAATATGTTTGTTACTTACGCATATTTCATTGGTTAGCAGATTTATAACTGTATTTATTAATGTAACTTTATTTCAATAAACTTGGTCAACATTTTTATAGAAAAAATATATAAAACTTACCCATAAATATATATACATCCAATTAAATAGAGTTTTATTTTCCCCTGTACAAAACGATTTTCTGGTACTGCAACGGGACTGAAAAACCTTTATCCCAGGATTTTCGAGATGGATACAAAAAATTATTTCAAAAGGGAATATTATTAATATAATTAGTGATCTGTGTGTCAGAATCATCTAATTGTGTGTGCTGGTCTGGTCGCACTTTTTTTACTCACACATACATAGGTGTGAGTGAAATAAAACGCTGCTCGAGTCGAGACATTATATTGTTGGTTAAAATCATTGTGTCCGCTTCAGCATGACTAATATTACTTTTAAATAAGTACGTCATTATTAATAATAAATGTAGAGTTGGCTGAATATATTATTTTTATATGATTTTTATGCAATGTTTTTTATTTTGTTTAATTATGTATTATGGCAAAATGTACATCTGTTGAATTGCAATTCGAGATCCCTATCTTAAAAAAATGTATAAATGCTTGATACCATTCCTATCACAAGCTTTGAGCCTGAAAGAGCATTTTCTGCTGCGTCTTCCATTGGTTGTAAACTGAGAAGGCGTCTCAGTGATTCGAATATTGATAACCTTCTCAGGCAGGAAACATATTTCCAAAATTCTAAAAATAAGACACTGAAATCTTATTGATTTCCTGTTGGTTATTTTTAATACTAAATGTGCCATATCGACGGTTCTTATGTAAACTGTTGAATATGTGAGAATTCGATTTTTGTTTATTATCTTAAACCAGGGGTCGGAAAAGTGCGGCTCTTTGGCCCCATAAGTGCTGCTCTGGCACAAATATCCACGGGCAGGCGTGCGGAGGGTATCGGTCGTGAAGGGAAACACATTTTTTTTGATGTTAGAAGAAGTCATTTCATTAAAAAAAAAATGTGATGATATAAATTTATTTTAGCAGCCAGTAGAGCAGCCGCCTACTTGATGGTGACCCAAGTGGCGAAATAGCTGCAGGAATAAGGTATCTGCTACTTGGTGAAAAGTGCCCAAGTAGCAAAGAGCCAGGGGAGTAGCCGCCAACTTGATGAAGGACCCGAGGAGGCAAGAAGGCTGCGCTATGACACATCTGTCATCTTGGTGAAAGACCCAAGTGGCAAAGGGCCGCCCCAGGCCAGAAAGAGGGGTCGTATCTGTCATCTTGGTGAAAGACCCAAGTGGCAAAGGGCCGCCCCAGGCCAGAAAGAGGGGTCATATCTGTCATCTTGGTGGAAGACCCAAGTGGCAAAGGGCCGCCCCAGGCCAGAAAGAGGGGTCATATCTGTCATCTTGGTGAAAGACCCAAGTGGCAAAGGGCCGCCCCAGGCCAGAAGAGGGGAGCAGCCGCCAACTTGATGGTGACCCAAGTGGCAATATGGCTGCAGGACATCTGCTATCTTGGTAAAAAGGGCCCAAATAGCAAAGAGCCAGGGGAGTAGCCGCCAAATTGATTAAGGACCCAAGGAGGCAAGAAGCTGCGCCGGCTATTAGAGGGTGGTATAGCTGTGGACGGGTGACTCCCGAGGGCAAGAGCATCTCGCCGAGAGTAAGGTGGGACCGCAGTCCACCACCCATTACACCACGTGTGTGGTGCGCGAGGAGAGCTTGGTTCACCCTATTAAGAGCGCACTTAAAGGCCCGTGAGGCTTGCCGCCCGGCCCAAGAGGGCCAGGGTAGAACGGCTGCGGATCACCGTAGGGCAATGAAGGGGACCCACCACATACCCTGAGCCGTTCTATGCGCAAAAGCGTCCATATCGGCCCAGCACTTTCGCCGCCTGGTTGGCATTATTTTATGCTAAAGCGACCTCCTCGCTCGGCCTTCATCAATACAACAGCAGAGATGAAAACCGGGCGAGTCGGTCGCACAAAACCTTCATTGTCCCGCGCATATTAATCTTTATTTCAAAAATAACAATACAATATAATACCAATAATAAAATTTAAATAAAATACATCACCCAAACAGGGCGCAGGACGTAAAAAACACAACCCCTCCGTGGAGGGAAAAAGACAAAGAAAAAATAATAAAAACATAAAAGATTCGTGACCAAAGAAATCATCACCGACGGTTCAAACACTGGTTCAGGAAAAACTACGGAGCAGGGCCCCGTAGGATCTCCCAGCGGGACACCCAAGTTCCAACAAAGTCTTTAAGATGTCTAAAGTTAGACTCATTTCTCACCAGGACGACATTTGTGGGATGCCGACCTGTCTCAAGCGGCCCGTTTATACCTTCAATCAAGTCCTCTCTAGCATCCCTCAACAGAGCATAATCCCAGAGGATATGTTCCGGGGTCTGGGCCACACGAGCGCAGGCGCACCAAGGGTGAGTGGAGAGTTCAAGATCATGTAATTTGGACCTGAACTCACCATGGCCCGACAGTATTTGTGCTGTGTAGTGATCCAGAGCCGGAAAATACCCTCCGGACCCCTTTCTCTCTTTCACCATCACCCTCGGGAAGAAGGAATGGGTCCATCTCCCAGTGGTGGCGGCGTCCCATCTTTCTTGCCAGACTTCTAACGTAATTAACCTAATTCGTCTGCCCAACTCCCCAGTCCGCTCGTTTTCCAGGAGCCTGAGAGTCCTACCAAAGTAGTCAACTTCCAGGCCCCGCCTCAAATTACGGCGAGCGCTGGTCTCTAAGACCTCCAGATCAGCAGGGAGCACCCCCGCTAATACTGGGAGGGCCTGCCCAGACACAGTCCGATAAGCTCCCGTCAGCGCCAACAGGGGCACTCTCTGACCACTGTTGAGTGCTGCAGCGACCACCCTAGTTCGGAGTCTATGCGACCAGACCTGAGCAGCATACGTGACTTCGGCCATGTATGGAGCCTTATAGACTAGTCGCATAGCAGGCGAACGGATGCCCCACTCTGCAATGCTCATCCTCTTCATGTAGGTGAAGAAGACCCCCGCTCGTTCGGAGATAGTCTTGACATGAGTCAGGAAGGAGCCCGACATATCAAAGGTCACTCCCAGATACTTAAAATTTCTTTCAAATTTGATATTTGTGCTTCCCATTTTCACGATCGGATTTCTAACCTGACTCAAGCCACCCTTCATCTTCAGAGCAACCGTTTTCGAAGGCGCCAGAGCTAACTTGTTTCTTTTACACCAGTCAGAAATCATCGCAATTGACCTATTACCCTTTTCCTCTAATTCTCTGCGAGTTTGTCCAGAAACGAGCAGGAGAGCATCATCCGCGTAGGCTATAGTCGTGCAGTCCACCGGTAGCGGAAGCAGTAACAGGTCGTCAAAGAGGATGTTCCACAGAGTCGGTCCTAGAACCGAACCCTGAGGGCAACCCATGTCCAGAGGCCTGGTGCGGGATAATCCACCATAGCTGAGGGTCACGGTACGATCACCGAGGTAACTTTTGACAATGTCAAAGAGATACCCCGGACACTGCCGGACCTTCAGCTTGGTAAAAATCATCTCCCACCAGGCATTATCGAAGGCACCCGATATGTCCAAGAAAATACCTATGACATACTTCTTACAATTATTCTTTACCCAATCACGTGCAAACAACATGGCGTGCTCCGTTGACCTACCCCTGACAAACCCAAACTGTCGGTCACAGGCAGGCGAGAGATTTCTCTCAAGCCTGTTCCGGATCACCGTCTCAAGCACCTTCCCGAAAACAGGAAGGAGTGTGATTGGGCGATACGCACCTGGATCTGACCGAGGTTTGGAGTTCCCTTTGGGTATGATTGAGAGCACACCTCTCTTCCATACGGTAGGAAAAACTCCTACACTAATGCACTTATTCATCACAAACAAAACTTCTTTACTGGCATACCTCCAAACATTCTTCGCTATCGCCCCCGTAATCTTGTCCACACCGGGAGCCTTCCCAGGACCTAGGTTCCTAAAAATGACGCTCAGCTCAGCTCCCGTCACAGGTGGTGGCACTTGAGACTCTAGCAGCACAGAGCTAGTTGGGAGACGGGCCAGGGCACGGACAAGCCGGTGATGACCTTCCTCCCCTCCAGTCCGCTCCAGAGGCACAAGTTTCTCCAAGAGCCCATCCAGGGTGGAGATCAGACCATCCGTCGTCCTTCCGCCGAGAGTGATCCTGGAAAGGAGAGCAACGGGGTTTCCGACACTTCTCCGGACAAGCCCAGTGATACGCCTGGTAAGGATCGGCATTCCCAATCTCGGTCACCCACTGTTGCCAGTGGGCCCGTTTGGCGCTACGGATCGCCGCCGTGTAAGCCGACCTAGCTACACGGAGCTCCTCCACCAGGGTTTGCTGCACCATAGGAGCAGCAAGACCCTGACGAACAACCCCGCAACGCCGATAGGCCCGACGGTAGGCAGCCCGCAGCACCCCCAGGTCAGTAGTCCACCAGCGGGCTGAAAAATTTTTCCCCGGGCGAGTGCGACCGATAATGGAGTTGGCCGATCTCACTACAGCCTCGTTTAAGAGCTCACCAACCAGGGTTGGATCTCTTACACTTCTCTCATAAATACCTAATAGTTCCTCATTCAGGGTTGATCCAAAAGCGTCCCAGTCCACGTCCCTGGATTTAAACGTCCATGTGTCTCTTGCGATTCTCGCTGGGACTCAAGAGAGATGAAAAGTGATTAGGCGGTGGTCACACTCAATCGCACCGTCCAACACTCTCCAGTCTTTGACAAGTCCCAGCATATTATTCGTACATAAGGAGAGATCAACGCGACTCTCCCCACCGGCATACCCTGCAAATGTTGGCAGTGAACCTGCCTCGTTGAGGATATTCAGGCCGTAACAAGCGATGAACCCCTCAACGGCGATTCTACGATCGTAGTTATTGTGCTGCCCAGAGTGATCATGCCAGAGGGGAGACCGAGCATTAAAGTCTCCATAAATCAACACATGCTTCCCTTTTAATTCATCCAGGGTACGGGAGAGACCTAGAATGTGAGGGCCCACAGGGTCGCCGTACTTGAAGTAAACCGAGATAAAATATATTTCGATCCCTTCAAGCACGACGGAGGCGCACACTCGATACCTATCGGAGAGGTGTGCCAGGTACAGGGGTTTCAGGCGACTAGTATCGACCAATATACCTGCACCCGGCGAAACACCCTCCTCGATCATAACGAGGGGCGCCTCAATCCCGGGAGACTTGCTCTGCCTCGTGTACTGTTCCTGTACCAGAATC
>JADDOH010002051.1:0-56148 GCA_016648135.1 Agrypnia vestita | reverse complement strand
TCCTATCGAATCTCTGACAGCGAGTGGTGTAGACTAGCGATCTGCAAAAGCACACCCAGGTCCGTTTTATGAGCAGTAGCTCCCGTATCGGCTCTATACTTAGGCCACCCAATTTGGCATTATTTTAATGCTAAAGCGGTCATCCCCGCTATGTCGCTGACGTTGTGCAGGCGGCGCGACGAGGCGACCACACAAAACCTCTTCCCTGTCTCTGTGGTGCAAGGATGAGGAAATTATAATTTAATTTAAATACTACACTGTAGTCTTACCTGTGTTAATTTCCTAGTTATATGGGAATGCATATCACGCAAGCATTAATTGCCTTGTCATTTTTTTTATAAATAAGTCACTAGAAGACATTTAGTATTCAAGTGACTACTCACGTGAGTTAGCGGCGTGTAGTAATGTTGAAAGTATATTATAGTAATAAATTAATTGAAAGTAAATAAAATAGCACATAAAAAGCGAAAAAACTTTTACCTTGTATCTTAAAATGAACATTCTGGCACTTAGTGCTTTATCAATTTCGAACGTAACACTCTTCTCCTCGCGTCTTTGCCTCGTCCACTTTCATATATCTTCTGATGCATGCTCTTCGGCTGTTGAAGCTTTTCCTCTACGTTCCCAAATAGTATGACCTCGAATAACGCTGATTCGATATGACGCGGTCAGCTCGAAGCCTGAAAAAGCTCAACATTTACGCCGGTCCAAATGAGCTATCAATCAGCAAAATGTGGCAATTCGCGTAGCTCTAGCAACACCAGAGTTGGACCAGGACCTTCATCAAATAAATGAACTATGTTATGTAACGTATGTTTGGTATTTGATGCATTGAGGCGTTTGATATTCGCGAATTTTGGATTTTTGGCATTTACGTCACGATCCCCCTCCCCTCCTTCCTCTCCTTATACCATGGTCAGTTGAAAACCTACCGCTCGACGAGTGACAAGTGTTTTTTCGTGTACCTAACTGTTTGTCGAACTCCAATTTGTCAGGCAGCCATTGCAACAGTGTCGGCTTCTGAGTGATCATCAGATTGTGAAGTGAAGTGTTGTTTAGCGTTGAATTCGTCGATTATCGGAGTTCATCTCGGATTCTGGAGGAAAGGAATATTGTCTGTAGTGATGAGTCGAGCATTCCGTCCTGTTCCTTTTCATACCTTAATACTTCAGTCCACAAATCAATTACGTTTCCGTATTACCCTCTCTTCCCATCCCGATTCCCGCCAACACCATCCGAACTCCTTTTGATTGATCCCGGCGATTTTCGTCGGTAACAACATAATTATTATGTAAATTAGTGATGGTATTTTAACCGGTGACACACTCACCGTTATTTGGGATTTGTATCTGATTGTATCAATAATTGGTAACTGATTTTTCCAATTCGTCGGACTGATGGTAGATAAATCTCAGTTCCCATTCATCGATACAATCAGATACAAATAATTGTACCATGCGTAACCGGTTAAAATAACGGTTTGACCATCAATAACGCGAATTAACATAAAAGTAACTTAAATTTTTATTTATTTTTTGTCGCTTGTTTCTTTTGCCTATTTACTATGTGTTAAAATGACCTCGTTTAACGCTTTTTCATTTAGCGCTTTATCGTAGGAACACATCCTAGGTTCTAAGCGGTGTCTTACTGTATTCTGTTTATTGTATTTAGTCTTGTGAAAATCATTTATGTAGTGACATTATAGTCTTTTTATTATTTTGAAAGAATTGCGAATACTTGTTTGTGAACACCTCGGTTCAGGGTTCAAGGTCTGACTAATTGTCGCAATCGACCTTCACACCCAGGTCCGTACGGCGCAAAAACGATTCCTTCATTAAGCTGCACTTCACGCACTAGTGGCCGTCGAGCGTATTTTAATATCAAGATGTTTTTCATGAACGAAGATGAATCTTGGCCGCGGTGTATGGACTATTCGCTGAAATTACAATCACCATCTCGTAAGATGTGATCAAAAATATTTGTCAACAGTTGTGGATGATGCATATTTTAGACGTTACGCCGTGAAGACAAAAAATATATTTCAACATTTAATTTTTTTTTAATATTTTAATAATTTACATTATTGTCTCCTTAATAGACCGATATCAACAGTGGAATCTGTACAATAACGATATTAAATGGTGTTACTTTCACAAGATTTGGTAACACCCACTTTAGACCCTTTCACTCTCTCCCGTTAGATTCCTGAATGTTCTGTAGGCTAGTTAGTGCATGCTTGTCTGTGACAAGATTAACACGCATCTGATCAATATTGGTGAAAGTTTAACAATACTATGGTTGGGGTGTATAGTGTTGTGAATATAGCAGTGTAGTGTTGGTCGTGACGAAGACACGGGTACGTCTCGAAACCGGTAGACCTTAAATCTGGTCGTGGTTTTTACTAAGTTAACTAACATTATAATGTCTAACCACAAAGTTAATGCTTTAAGTTTTAATAATATTAAAAATAATAATTTATCAACCTAAACATCTATAATTACCAAAATTTGAAACAGAAAAAGAAATAGAAATTGAAAATGGTTAATATATCGCACCCCTAGAACACCGCCACTGGCCGAAAAATGCCAATTTTTACCTGTAAATGCCAAATCAACTGCCTGATCAGTATTCATTTTAATGTAAGAATGCCATTTCTCTACACTATTTGAAAGTTGTACGAATTATTGCTGTTTTGTAATAACCAATATTTTCAAAATATCTGGAATAACAGAAACACAATTTATAAACACAAGGCTATAAATTATATACTCAAAAGGCATACATTGGACCGTATTCTGAAATAAGCAATATTGCTACTTCGGAATCTTGACAGTTATTGTATAACATTTTAATGCCGTCAATTTTGTCATTTTATTTTTGACAGGTTTAAAATTAATGAATCCAATAATAATCCAGGTTTAGTTCCGTTAAATTAGAGACAAAGAAATAAAAAAAGTTTAAAACTTCAAATGCGATTTACTCTTATAAAATAAAATAAATATGTTAAGTTCATGTAAGCATTTCCATTCAGTTTTCTTTTCTGCCTATTGGCAGAAATGTATTCCTTATAACCGATGTTTGAGATAAAATCTATGTTTATCCATCGAGAAGAGTTTTATATTATTTGACAGTATAATTCCTGGAATGCATACAATTGCTTTCTGTCGTCTTCAAAGTACTCCCTTGGTGCATCTGTACACTGACTTAGATGGCATTTCCATCTCTGAAAGTATGCCCTCTTTAATAATTTCATTTTACGTCATCCTGCTGAGTAATATCTTACATTATATTGGATATCAGCCGTATCTTTGTTCCTTCAGCGCAGCTTTCAATTTTGAAAAATAGACAGAAATCAGAAGGAGCTCAGTCGGGTGAATATGTAAGATGATCTAAATTGGATAGTCGCTTTTTTGGCCAGAATGTTTCTCACGGTGTCCGCATTTTGATTGCTCTGAATTTTTTTTTGCCCATTTTAAGCTAAAAATATGTGTTACCTTCTTAGTAGCCAACTAACAACTGGCTCTATCAGCTTAAAATTTATGCATTAGTTCAAATACAAATACTCGCGTGATTTCGATACAGTTTCGTCTCGGGCGACCACGCAGCCATTCCGGGAATTATACTGTCGCACCTCGTAATCCTCCAACATTAATTTCCTTAATATATCGTTATTATTCTTGTTTAGGCCCATTTGTATTCTGCCGAATTCGCTCTATCCTATTGAAATAAACACACTGTATTCTTATTAATTAAAAAAAAATAACGAATTTTCTATAAACCGCATTGATTATTTTTAATGTCGATCGGTTTAATTATTTGTCAGGACGAACGGACAACAACTGTTCAATAAATTAAATATGTTAAGGATTCAACTGTCGAATGGAGATCGACAGGGAGACATCAAAATGGGTAATATGTATTATTAATTATTCTACATTTAGTGTTGAGGGACTTCCTAACATTTCTAAATTGCCTTATTTACGACCTCTATTATTTATGTGCAAAATTTCAAAGCTGTTTTCTATCTTAAATATGTTCCCTATCTGTAAAAGATGGTTTGCGTATTCTGAAAAATTATTTTTACCGAGTTATTTTTGATGTTATTTTATTATAATAATTAAAATACGCTATGCACATCAAAAAGATTGTGTACTCCTGGAGTACGGCGCATGTTAAAAATGTTAAATCAATACTTTCATGTCGGTTAGCTATCGATATCATCAATGGTATAGTTTATAACTGCACACAAGTTGGTGATAAATATTTCTCCACTAATGTGCAGTTATTTAAGATTGCATTTCGATATCGTGCACTACTGGGGGACAAAAGGTTTACATTATAGGTATTGAGTTACGACTGAATTTATATACATAAGACGAAGAAAGGGTTACTTATAGACATTGAGATATAACTAAATTTAAATTATTATTATTAAAAAAAATAAACTAATTTTAAAAAATTATTATAAATATTAAATATTAAAAATTATTATAAAAAAAATTTAAAAAACTAAATTTAAATTATTATTATTAAAAAAATTAAACACATGATGATAAAAAGTTAACATCGTAAGTATTGAGTTACGACTGAATTTATACACATATGATAAAGAAAAAGTTATGTTATAGGTATTAAGTTGCAACTGAATTTATATACACATGATGATGAAATGGTTTAATTATAGATGTTGAGTTATGAAGGTTGAAGTGAGTACCCGTGAGTTTTATGCATCATTGATGAGTTAAAAGTCGCCGAATAGTCGTTACGTGCACGAATTTAGGTCACACTTTGCCTGCGTTTCTCTGTGCTTTATTGGGACAACACCAGATCAATACCATATCCTATTGCAGCTACGGTGCATTGACCATTGAAATCCAAAAATTGCTCATTTGAACTTAATGTTGCATGTGAACCTGATTCACTTGACACTGATGCCTATCACACTCCAAGACGAAACAGCCGAATGTGTCAACACTTATAAGAGAGGTCATCTTTGCGATGATCTTCATTAATTTAGACTCGTTTACCGATAATAATTATTTAATGCACTTGCTTTGACTGTTGTGTCTCCGAAGTAGACACGTATTATCACGCAATGAATCATTTTACTTCAGCTTGGGCTAGATGAGCAGACTATAACAGCTCAGGGTCGGATGGTAAAATTGTAATTCATTTTCATAAAATTATAGATTTAAAATTTTGACATTCCTTTTTATACATGGAACTTAAGTCTCCTTTCTTGAATGGACAATGCTAATATGTAGGATAAACTCGTCATTATCATAAAGGAAACATTTTTTAACATTATCCCAAAATACAATAAATCAGATGGATGGTTTAAGATAATACAATGAAAATCGAATTTTCGCAGCTCCGGCAGTAAACGTAGGGACCGACAATATTATTATAATGATGTCATTGAACTGAGAATAAGGAGGATTCAATTAATGTTATTGTGCGTCCGTCCGAAACCGGTAGACATGATTATCGCAAGGAAACCTTATGCAATTGCCGATCTGTTGTTAATTAAAATTCATTTGTGTAATAAAAATGGTTACATTCATGATTTGTTTTTCTAAAAGGATCTGTAGGAACTGAAGGAGAGTAACCACTTTTATAACAAATAGTTCCGGAAAAAGATAGATATCCGGGTAGGTATTTTTCGATCTATCGACTAATCTTTGGTGATCTCTTGCATGTACAACGTTTCATGCCTTTGCGTGAATTTATTATATTTTTTGGTGTCTCCGCTCTGCTGTTGTGACACTATTCCAGGTCTTCTTATACCCTTTAAATGTTCACACGCCATTATATCGTTTTGAATGCAAACTTTTTCATTATGAATATAATTAATTGACAATAATATACTTTGTTTACACCTATAATTTGTTGAAAATATTAACATGTTTCGAGGCCAATGGTCCATTAATTTTGTATTTTGTGTTGGCATTTTCAATAAATTATTAGTGTAAATAAGGCATGTTATTAATTAGGATAAATTGTTGAAGTCTCACAGAGACGAAACTTTTTATAAATGAGAAACGTGTATGAAAGTCTCTTATACGCTGACTCAGGGCTTACAACCTGTATTAGCTGGCTTCACCAATTCCATCATAAGAACATCCACCCATTATCAAAATTTTTAATGTTCTATATGAGACATACTCTTGTTAATTTTCACCACAAAGTCATTTTGCCTTTATTGAAGAAAATAAACATTTTTATTATTATTCAGTCAATAGTGGATTTACACTTTACAGTGGGACGGTACCCACTGCAAACAATTACTCCCACGTACAATCAAATATATTTCCATTGTCTAGCTTAAACGGGCTCACCAATACATACACAGCGTAGTGTCAACACACTCGGCGTTGTGCCGAGCTTTGTAGTCTACTGTTTGGTAGATAATATTCCCTAATTATAGCGAATATTGATTTCTGAGATATCGACCGAGAACGTGGTGTGGTGTCGACTATGGTGTGGGTAAAGGATTAATTCGTGCTATTTAATTCCACAATGGACCACATGGACTTTTCGTGGCCAGAAATCGGCTGATGCTGATATGCTAAAATTAAAAAAATATATATATAATTTCAGCAACCACATTTCATCTCGTGGGCTCACCGCATGTGCATGCTTAGGGCACTCTGAGAAGGTGTCCATTCTGTAGCACCTTGAATCTTCCACATGGGTCCAGTACAGCCTGCCAATACAATCCATAGTTAAGGCTGGACATTCACTGCAAATGCATATTTAGGCTTTTTTTCGAAAATGGGGGTTTTCATTATTGTTCATTTATATCAGAATGTAGAATATGCTAGACTACAATTTATTTACGACTATAATTTATATAAGATCTTTGTTCTTATACAAAAGTAACAAAATTGAACATTATTTATAATAATTAACAAAATTAAGCATTAATCGAAAAGTTCATTTTCAGTGTCTTAGAAATAATGAATAGTTTCTGAATATTTATACCTATGTACGCAGAATATTTTTTCTTAGTGTACAAAGATAGCATTACGATGATGAAACTGTACCAAAATAATTAAGAAATGTGCAATATTAATGAAGTTATAAATTTTTTAATTTGCAAGAAATTTTTACGTTTTTTTGATGATTTTAAAACACTTCTCATACATTATTTTAAACAATATATTGTATTTACTCCCGCACTGAGTGGTCAAGCACTATTCAAAAGTGAGTTATTTTTAAATAAATATTTCAAAATACGAGATATATCAACAAATGACACGGTTAAATAATCAGATTGTCCACTTTAAAAAAGGTAAAATAAAATTATTAAAACATTGCCTTAATTTCAACCAGAATTTTCCCGCGTGGCTTTAATCATTTCAGTCGTCTCGTATGTATGTAAATATTCGTGTAAGCGTCCTCGAGGTGCTATTTTCCGAAAATGGCGTTTATTATCAGCGTGAATTATCCAGTAGTATTGTTATTAAGGTTGCGCATGGGTTAAACGCTCGCGGTGACATCATTGCGGGAGCCGACAATTTCATTCAAGCCCGCGGCGCGCGGTGAGTCACGCTCCTCGGGCCGCGGCGGGACTCGCGGCTCGCGGTCCGCTTGGAACGCGACCAAGTCGGATGATGCTACGATTTTAACGGGCAGTGATGTATCTGATCTGTGGGCGCCTTCTTACGCGCTCGTCTTACGGAGGTGTTAATCAGGTTTCAATTAACCCTCGGCACACCGTGACAGAAAATACCCGTAAGCAGCCATGCCTGTTAACCTGTTACCTGTCTTAGCGTAAGAAGTTGGCTCTTTTACTCCGGGATATATTTTATTAACACACAATTTATAACGTCTTAAAAGTATGTCATAAATGTGGTGTAGATAGTTGTCTGAATTGTGAGGAGAACAATTGTGGGGTATAAAAGCAAAGAACACCAATATCCAAATTAAAAATGTTTTGACTGCAGGATTACTAATTTAAAATGTAATAATGTTAATTTGTTAGTTTTGATTTTTTCAAGCTCCCAAAATTGTGCTTTCTTAATTTTTAATATAATACAAGGGAATTTTATATTTGATTACCTATAATTTATTTATGTATCTATCCCATTCAAAATCATAGACTATTTTTCCTAAAAAATCCCGAATTCAGTACATTAAAAATTAACGATCCTCGATGACTGCAATTTTTTTATAATATTGCTGCCTTTGCTTTTATATCCCACAATTAATACTGTGTTAAAATTTCAATCAAAAATAAATTTTGCAAAGTTACTCTTATGACCCTGCGCTCAATTAACTCAATAGTTTATCTTATTTTCTTCTTCAAATATAGCAAATTTATTTTGTGGTGACATAATTATAATTTATATAAATTAACTTTGTAAAAACCACTTGTTTATTGAAAAAATTCAACATGTTTCGAAGCCAATGGCTTCTTCGTCAGGATAACAAAAATAATATTTAAAAATCTAAGTATAGATCAAAATATTAAAAAGTTATATATGGAAAATGATAGTATAAAGTACCTACTTAACATGAAAATAAATTTAAATAAGTTTAAATTTTCATAAGTTTATCTTATTGTTTATTGTAACTGAATCTGAACCGCCTTTCCGCTATATAAATATATTATTCTGAATTCCATCCGTTTCAAATTTGTTCACTTGCACTCTATAATCCTGAGTATAATATTTATCCCCCCTCCTCGGAAATCTCACCCCCTCTTTCCTGGACCAAATCTTGTATTCGTGCATTTTATGTGGGGCCTGCGTGATACAAATGCACCCGTTGCCCTTGACGCTTATTTTAAATTATATCAACGTCGAGTAGGGACCGCTGGTATATTATAAGACCACGAAACCGAGCGATAGTGTTTATTATTAGTTTGAAAAATAAACATTGTTTGTGTCCGATAATTTTGGCCACCGCGGTACTTGCTCGCTTCTCGCGATTGTGTGACTTCCTGTAACATTATTCATACACTTGGTATGACAATGGTGTTTATTTTAAAGGACACCGCCGTCATTGACATTATTATTAAACTTCGCTCACGCTAGATCGGTAATCCGATATCTCAGGTGTCGCGCAACAAAAAGTTCATATTTCGCCCACGAAAGCGAAACCAAACCGCAACTGGATCGGCAAAATTTCAGTAGGTACTATCTATTCTTACATTGTGCGTACAAAAATGTACATACCTGTATGTTTTAATATAAACAAACAATATTCAACAATTTTTAACCCATCTGTAATGTCTTCTTCATCTTTGATGTGATCTTGGCGTTTGCGATCTGTGATATCGTAGCCAGCAACGGCAGTTTTTTCAATCCAGAGGTCCGAATTCAGAGTCAATGCTTAGATAATTTAAAGGTATGCCTTAAAGGCGTAATTTTCAGTATAAACTAATACTTTTAAGGCTCACCTTAACCTTTAAATCATCTAAGTATTGACTTTAAATTCGGGCCTGAGTCTACGATACACTGATACTATAACAAGTGCATCAGCGCTAGTCGCTTTGACAGTTTTACTATCTTTATGTAATAGAAATATGTTTTATAATATAGGTTTTTTTTGTATGTACAGAACTCTAAAATGAAATAAAACACAAAAAATTGTGATGACGGCGATGAAAGAAAATTTTATGCCATTAGTGTTTAAATGCGATTACGTCGTGTAATCACGATTTTTGATATAAATTTGCAAAATTTTCAAGCGTTGTTCTGGCGTAAGTCACAGAGCACTTGTTCATTCACTTGTATTCATTGTGAAATGGCAAACCAAACTGAGCACAAATCACTCTCAGCTGACGAATTGGGTGCCGCTGGACAAAATGTTGTCAACTCGAAAGCAAAAAAACACCGTATGTTTGAACACTGATGGTATCAAATTATCTTTCCAAAAAAGCCAGTGCCATGGCCATTATCACGATTTTTAAATATTTTATTTCATTTCAAACCTTTAAGATTTCATCTTAAATATTTCACCTTAAATAAAACATCGCTTACTATATAAATTGGGATGGTTAAAAAGTCTAATGAAAAGCCCTTTCGACAATTTACAGAAATTTAATATAGCGAGCCAGTAGTAGTCGCAGCCACACAGATATAAAAATAATACATTTTTCAATTGCTTCTCTCGTTCATATTTAGAAAAAATTAAATTACTGGGAAATATTTTGGGAAATTTATTACCAGGTAGATAGATATATAGCGTAACATGCCATATTTATATTTTTATAGCTAATAACTACGATGAAATCATCTGATCGGTATTAAACATTCTGTGTCGTATGTTTTATCCGTTACGGAGATCGAAATTTACAAGAATACAGGCGTTGTAGAAAAATCTGTATCGACCACAAAAATCTTGATAAGACTAAATATGTGGGACGGATGTTAAGCGAGACTATGGGGTCTATCTAGGGCATGCATATTTACCAGGAATGACATTACGGTAAGTCGGTAAAATGTGAAATTAATACCGGTAATTACGGGTGTATTAAACGCTTATTACGATATTAAGGTACAAATTAAAAATATATAATTTTAATGAAAATAAAATATTAGAAACGTTCTTTATTGTACAATAAATACTTTCAGGCTAGGAATTAAAGTTAGCGTAGGCTGGATCCTAATTACTAGTTTATGCTGGATCTAATTTTTGTGCAGATCGCTCCTACTGAAGACAAAGCCCACTCTGATTTTACATTAATTGGCTGGATTGTAAAATTTTTGACGAATTTTTTCTAGTATATTCATTACATATACATACATTCCTCTTCTTACTGCTTTTGCTAAATCGTGCGTTATGTTGTCAGTCTTGATTCTTCCCGCTGCAAATGTAATATCACACAATATCCTCGTTTAAAAATATCAGCACATACATTAAGTAACTTTAAATATTCGCGCGTTTTCGGCGTATCACGTGTCGTTTTGGACACCTGCAGTTTTACGCGAAATGCACGCGTTTTCTAGTATTGACATTTCAGTTCCCAAAACCACATTTAGTATTCTTGGGCAGAGAGGCAGTCCTCCGACCTTTTCCCTGCAATTAAAGACCTGCTCCTTTTGAATCGAAAATTCTCTCCCAATAACCTAACTCTTTTTGCCGCTTTCCATACTACATTCCAATCCTATTCATTCTTCACGGGACGTACAACCTGGAGAACGTACAAGTCTGTCTTCTCATTTGTCACCACCGGCATAACTCCAGGGTTAGTAGGTTAGATCTCTCGCTTTGTGAATTTACCAGTTAGCGAAAACAAAAGACCTGGAACATAACATCAATGATGTTTGAACATGAGCCGATACTTGTCTCGTGAGATCTTAAGGTATCTAGAGACTAGTTGTATTCTTCCAGTAAGCAGTTGCAATCGCAAATGGCGCCATCTTTGGGATAAGACTGCTAACAAAACAAGGTGTCGCTATAAAATATATTTACCTGTAATTTTTACCACGGTTACCGGTTTACCAACAACCGGAGATGCATTCCCTAGTGAGGAAGTCAGGCCTGTGAAAATTGGCGTCGGAACAACCATTGTGATCACCCATGTGACTGCATGTGTAGAATACGGTATGCCCAGTTTTAATTGCATTTCTCAGTAGCAGATTCGCCCGCCCGCGGTGTGCATTCATTGTTAGATGCAATCGGTGATTTGTCTTCACACATGCAAAGCTCGCCGTTTTCTCCCCGTCGCATGCGGCTGCTTATTCAGTCTGAGGTCCATGATCCAAGTTACCGCCCGTTGCATCACCCTGCCCGACCAGCGATCGTCGGGCAGTTTCAAAAGGTGGTGTATTATTCAAGCGCGCGGTAAATTAATGTTTGGATATTTAAAACTTGTATACATTGTGTCATCTAGTGAGCAGTATTGATATTTCGGTATCTTCGCAGTTATTGTATGACATTGTAATGCCGTCAGTTTTGTCGTTTTATGTTTTACAGGTTTGAAATTAATGAATTGAATCAATCGGAAAGCTCTAAAACGTGAACAAACGCTTAGTTAATCACAAATTGTTGTTAAATTAACGTTTGTTTACGTTTTAGGGCTTTCTGATTGATTGAATTCATTAATTTCAAACCTGTCAAACTTAAAACGACAAAATTGATGGCATTACAATGTTATACAATAACTGTCAAAATAGCAATATTGCTCATTTCAGAATACGGCCGATTTTATATTTTATTAGAGCTTGTACACAGATGAAATGATGGAATATTACGATATAATTATTTTATTTGTTTCTTTTTTTCAAAATTATACGTTCAAATCATTCTTCATCTCTTGATAATAATAATGACTCTTAATAATCTTCATCAGCTGAAACTGGCAGGTAAAGAAAATAAAATTTGGTTAAATGCGAAATGTATATATTTTGTTATATTAATATAATGGATTTAAACTAAAAAACCAAAAAATTTAAATTTTTAAAAATGGTTTCATGATGATTATTATCAATGTGTTTAATTTACATTTGTGTACATTTGTTACATTTGACAACAATCTACTGCGCGCGGTGTACACAACCGACAATTGCGCATCACAGACGTCAAGTGTGTTGATGCATTATTGTCTACTGTGAAGCGACTCGTATAACTTTTTTCCCGCATATATATAGCTAACGCACAACGTATATATCGGTACTCTTGCAGTGCCATGACTAAAAAATCGACCCGTACCTACCTCACTACTTCGCTCCGCGCTAAACTTATCAGAACTTGCATATACATCGACTTGTAACCGCGCCTAAGCTTCAATGAAGTGCATTTCAATGACATTTTCTGTCATATTTTCGTAACCTAACATAATTTTCTATTATTGTTGTACCATTGTAAGCGTAACTGTAAAATCTGGGTTATTTATTGTCTGGCGGAAATCCAGATTTGTTTATTAATTTAAGGTATGACTGCTGTCCTTGTCTAATAATTGTGTTTCTTCTCTTTTCAGGTAAGTAATTTTCCTCTCTGTGGTGGTGGAGTCGGGTGCTGGTCTTCCGTGAGTAAGGGATTATTATCAGAGTAAATTGTTTCATGCCGTAGTCCTCTCATGCGATCGTCTCGGCTAAAATGTAAAACCAAATTACCGCATTCAGTCACCATTGCCTAGGTACCTTAAACTCGGCAATACTTCATGAAGAATTGACAAATTTTATGAGAAACCTGTCGTCGAATTTGAGATGTCGATAGTTACATATGTGGTTTTTAGAGTTAAGGTTATTATTACGGTCCTTAGACATATTATGTGTTAAATAAAACGGATATTTTACTGAGAAGCAAATCTCTACGTTTCGCTGAAGTCTTACTCAGCATCATCCTATCACGGCGAAGGTGTAGGCCGAACCGATTATTTCTTCCGAGGTCGTAAATTATATGCACTTTGTTGTGGAGTGTTCAGCGAAACGTCGCGATTTGCGTCTCAGTAAAATGTACGGTTCGTATAAAATATCCCTTTTATTTAACACATAATATGTTGTTGTTTTATTTAAATTGTAAATTTGTATAATTGTTATACAAATTTACAGTTGTAAATAACAACGCTATATACAGGGTTATTTGGAAAACATCAATGACTTCCTATAAATATATTCCTGCCTTGATTTATGAGTCGAAAATGTTCGAGCAGCCATTACCTAATATCAATATTTATGGTGTTATATAACATCAAAATGTGCATTTTTTAAAAAAATCTTTTTTTACTTTTGTAAACTACTTACTTACTTTTATATTGGTGAGGTTTTCCTCACCAATAAAAAAGTATTATTACAGTAACTTATATCGATTACAAAAGATTCATTCCTTTCAATGCAGGTTAAATATAATAATAAAAAACCTGAAAAATTAAATTTAATGTTTTCCAATTGGAATTGGAAAGTTTTTATCATTTTATATGACTTGTATTAAAGGGAATTTTTCATTTTTGATATACCTAAGTTACTATAATGACAAGTCCGACGTTTTACAAAAAGTAAGTCAGAAGTATGAAAAAAATGCAGACTTAGATGTTGCATAACTATTGATATTAGGTCATGGTTGCTCGAACATTTTCATAATTAACTCATAATTAAATCAGTATTATAATAGTCCTGCGAGGTTATGGTTATTCATGTTTTCCAAATAACTCTGTATACAATTAAAACAATCATATAACCATTGACGTATTATAATATAGACACGTTATTCCCATACTAGCCGGCTTTCATATGTAGCAAATATCGCATTGAAAGAGACAACAAATCACATAATAAAGTAATCACGTAAAAATCAGGTAATTTGAAGTCACGGTGACTAAAATAACATACTCATTCTTACAATAGTGTACGATACTCTGTTCTTTTTTCCCGGGGACTTTTTTTTCGGCGTAGTTTTCGTAGTCGGCGTTTTGTTTCGGTCCGTTCGATAACGAATGCAAGTAAGGCAATTACCGTATTTTTGAGTTGCCAAGATTTCATGCTTGTAACGTATCTAGTTTATTATATTATTGCATATAACAACTATCTTTTAAAGGGATTGATAAAAAAAATTTAGGTGTATTTTTTCGCGTTTTTTTTTTCGTCGTGCAGTATTCATAAAATAGAAAAATAATTGATAGTTTGATCCTACAAGAATTGCGGACGGCCCTTGTAACCGGTTCCTTCTGCGTGTTCCGCGCGCCGCTGTCGACCTTCGAGGGCGGCTCCGGCCACGTGCTCCCGCGGCCTCTAACGTCCTTTGACCGCGATCGGGTTTTGGTCAATGTTTATTTTCCCGTCGGTCCGCGACCCACGCGACTCTCAACCTGCTCCGATATCGCTAATTCACCGGAACGCCAGTTCCAGCTCCAGATGAATATCAGATAACTTATTCGGTTATTTTTGGAACCGGTTCCAATTATATTGCCTGTTCCACTGCTGCTTTCCAAAATCATTAGTTTTTGCGGAACATAACGGAATTCAATCGAATGTATTGTTTTTGAAATTTTTGTTCCCCACCTCCCTAGGAATTGTTTTGTGAACGAAAACAAAGATGGAACCGATAAGATTGAATCAAGTAATCTGATTTTCATCACGGCACCTAATATATTTCCAGTATCGAGTTCTCTGGAACCGTTTTTTACGATATCGAGTAACTGGGTGTACCAGTGATTTAGTGGTAACAGCTTAAAAATCACCTTTTGTGTCTATACCCGATTTAAAACTCTTGGCTTACAGATTAGCCTCTGCTCTTTCATAATAGTAGGTACACATTTTTACATGCCTTTATTTAACTTCTCTTGTCTGTCAGCGAGAAATCTTGTAATCAATATTTGACCCCACTTCCTAACAAATGATCGCTCTGAACTTTGGCAGAGAGATGTATTCCTGATGACAATATGATAATCATTCAATAATTTTACAAAATTAGTTCATTATTTTAAAAACTTATTTAACATACATACCATGAAGATAAATCATGATTAATAAATATATAAAAAAATCGCAACAACTAACATAACAACCAGGGGCGTGCAATTAGAACAAAAAGCATGACTTTTCCTTAGCATATATTTTGAAAAGAAACCGAAATAACAGATGTATCTCATAATATTCCTATCACAGTAATTAACATTATTCGAATTTTATAATAATATTTCACATAAGTATTTAATTTAGATTACTTTTTTCCAAATATGTGTTTAAATCAAAGTCATGACTCTTGTTCTCGCTGCACGCCCCTGCCATCAACTGACCCTGCCAGCTTGAAAGTTACGAACGTACTGGATAATAACCGAATACTCGAGTGATTTCGATACAATTGCGTCACGGGCGATTGTCACACCTTCCAGCCTGTCACTACCTTTTAATGATGTCACTCCTGAGGCGAGCGTGCGGCTTTAA
Source organism: Agrypnia vestita (assembly GCA_016648135.1). Taxonomy (NCBI): domain Eukaryota; kingdom Metazoa; phylum Arthropoda; class Insecta; order Trichoptera; family Phryganeidae; genus Agrypnia; species Agrypnia vestita. The sequence continues at coordinate 40,312 of JADDOH010002051.1, read as the reverse complement.
TAAAACGCAATATGTGATGAATTGCCCCTTTCCGCGAGTACGTGTTGGCGTATTACGTTATCACGCTGTTGTGTGCGCATACCGTGACCGGTATTTTTATAGCACAGATTTTAGGATGAACGTGAAGGTCGCGCCGTTGAATTGAAACAATTGAATAATTTTGTTTTTTTCCTTTTTTCTCTGATTGTCCTCGTACATATGTACTTTGGCGACACCACGGAGTAACCGCTCGTAGTGTAGTTTGTCAATTGTTTAACCTTGTTTTAGATGGACAGTAAGTAATTTTAATATCTATACCTACACATACAACTCCATCCTTCCTATGTATACATATTCTCAGGTTAACGAGATTATAGTAGTTGGTGATTGTTATCCCAGCACTAAATAGACGGAACGTATTTATTTTCTGTACACACGTATACATAGGACGGGTACATTTTATATGAGAAATGTAAAGACATCTGTCAAATGTAAATATTTGTATTATTATACCTGAAATATTGTATTTTAATTAAATGGATACTTTAGAAGATAATAATAGTAAATGTGAATTAAAAAAAACGATTTTTACCAACTTTTATAATAATATTTTATCATATTATGCGGGGCATAAAAGTAAATATCGCGAAAAAAAGCGATATCCAAAAAAAGTGCAGTCTTCGAGGGTTACTAATTTGAAATGTAAAATTGTAAATTAACGGACATAGTCCAATAAAATATAATACATAATATGAACAACATAAAATACATCAGAATAAAAGTTATAGTAATTTTAAAAAAAAAGCAAGGACAAATTAAAAGTATTACAAAATGGAGACAAGATCTGGACTTTCTAATCAGAGATTGTTTGAATCTAGACAGACTTACACCGAAGAAGTCCAGATCCTGTCTTGAGTTTATAAGACGACATAACCGCGACATGGGAGCATGGAATCCATAATTGGTTCTATGATGGCTAAGGAACAACAGTTCATTATTCTGAGTGTACGGAAAGGGATATTGAATTTTATTTTGACCAGTAACGAAGGCGCATCAGTGTGGCCATTTAATATTTTGAATATGGTGATTAAGTCAGTGTTTTCTCTATGTTTTTGGAGATTATAAATTTTTAACATTGACTCAATTTCTCTGTACGAGTAGTCTCCTCTATCCAAGCCCATCATCCGTGCAATTTTTCTTAAGAAATGTTGACGATCTTGCACGAATTCGATGTGACTTATTTGGTTTATATAGAAGGGAGACCAAATCACAGAGGCATATTCTAAGATAGGACGGACAAGTGAACATTAAAGAGTTTTGATAGTGTAAATATTTGTGAAATCAGAAGACATTCTTTTGACAAAGCCTAAGAGTTTTAAGGATTTATTTACCACACAATCTATTAGTTCATTATATGTCTAGTTTCATGTTTTTTCTTCTTAAGTTGTTAGTTGTAAATACAAGGTAAAAGTAAATAAAAAATATAAAAACATATATAATAAATATATTGGAAAATAATACAGTAAATAATTATTAAAAGCATTTATAAGCTTGGACTAAAAAGAAAAAATACAGAAAAGAAGAGGTACAGAAATCAGTAAATTATTAGTTATTAATTTGTTTGAATGAGAGCACCAATTTTGTGCCTTTCCTTGATTTTATTAAGTATTATGCCTGACGTTTTACAAGGTCTTTTGAACTTGATTTATTCTATTCCATTTTCGTGGTGCCTGAACTAAAATATGCCAGGCTATGATTAAAACTTTTCATGTTTGCATTCAGAGCTTTGTATATTTCCTGTGCGGTAACAGTATTATTCCAAATATTATTATCCGTAGAAAACGTGAAAGCGCACAGTAGCCGTGGGCTTCAGTGGAGAAATAAAAGGAAAACTAGCGAAACAAACAGCGCTTCTACGAAGCTCAGTTTAAACCGCAGTTTCGAGAAAGATTCCTTCCTAACATAACATAAGAAATAACTTGTATTTATTATAACCGCAGTACGTGTTACCATAATATTCAGATAAATTGTCTATATTTCAGTTAAAAAAATTCACCAACGCTTACTATTAGAGTATTTAAATGATACAGAAACATAAAAAAGTTGATGGTTTTTTGAATGCTGTTATGAACAATAGGGCTGGCGGTACATAATGGAGTTCTGATACCCACTGTAATGTATGAAAGTCTTTGAACAATAGAGTGAGGAAAGAAAAAAATAGTATTAATGTTGAGTGTAGCGTAGAAGAGAGAACAAAGCAAGTATTGCTGAGATGGTTTTGTCGTGTGCAGAAAAGACCAGGTATAATGATATAAACCAGATATTGTTCAAGGCTTCAACAATCGAAGAGCAAGCTTAAGAACATGGGTGTAAGTGAACGAGGGAGAAGTGGTGGATGATGGCCTTGCTGTAACGTAGGCCTTATGAGCCCATCAACCCAAAAAAAAAACATTTTTGAATAATTCATAATTAGTGAGTCCTCTGCAACAGTTAGCATTTGTAAATAAACACTAACTTAAACCCGATAACGGTAATTTTTATCCGAGACAAACATGTTACGAATTCACCATACAGTAAAACTTTTCTGCAGGGTGTTTCGGTTGTCTAGTGTTCTTCCATCACTTGCCGCATACGATTAGGGTTACCACAACACTTATCTTATTAGCTTATCGCAAATTTAAATATGAGAAAGAAGGACGATCTACTCAGAAATCAATTGAAGTGGAGAAAATAAGACCAAATTAAAGTAATTTATATAAATTAACTTTGTAAACACCACTTATTTATTGAAAAAATTCAACATGTTTCGAAGCCAATGGCTTAAATTAAAGTTTTAATTTTACTCTGAATAAATACACTAACGTCAACTTTAAAAAATGTTCTATATCTCAGACCATTTTTTTCTTTATATCGTTTATTAAAACTATATATTTTTAATTTTTAACACTACACTTTTGTTTATGGGGCCCATTTACTCTCCTATATCGAAGTACAATTGTGTCGTACCTTGAATCTAACCCAGAACCCCTGGTATGAGAAACCTGTGTCATTTAAAAAAAAATACTTTTAACTCATAACAATGTTCTTATATATTACTGTCCACCCACGAAGCTCCTATTTGTAGGATAACATTTTAATGTTCCAAAGTTTTCTAACACCGTGTTAATAATGTCATATCGAATGCTTAGAATCACAAAGGCCTATCTTAAAAAAAGAGTTTTGAGATAACCGTTAATAAAAGTTTTGATGCATATGAAACTCCCAATACGTGAAATTGTATACCGTAGACGGCTGGGCATGCAAGAATGTATATTTTTTTAATGATAAATTTGATTGTGGCGTCATCAAAACTTGGCATAACTCAAAATACATATTCTTGTTGATGAATCCTGTAATCTTAAACCCTCGAGTTAGTTAATTTTGTCGTGTAGATTCACGTTGTTAACGATAATGCTTCTTTTGTTTAAGAACCACCGCGGATGATCTTCATATTAAATTGAGTATATAAATTAAAAGAGAACACTTTAAGGTGAAAGGAGGACATTAAGTATCCGTTTGAAAAGGGAGTACGTGACTTCCTTTTGGATACTTTTTGGTGACCCTGCATACGATGCATTGTCCCGCGTGTTGATGTGAGCTATAAATATTGTGAAGGGCATCTCAGCTATTTCTTCGCTGCACCGCGAGAGCCCTTGTGCGTGCCGTCAATTCGTGGTAAAATTAGAATGTAAACTGCAGTCACAACAGTTGGCTCGCCGCGTTGGAAGACTTCAAACTGCAGTGGAAATGCGCTTGCACAATTTAGATGTTTTATGGTCATTTAATTTTTAATCATTAATTAATTCTTTTCACGGGAGCTTTTACTGGAATACATTAATAAATTTAACTCTCACATTTTTCTTTCAAATTTATTGGTTTACATATTCCTGGCATCCGTGGCAAGTAGCCAGTTCTTTGTATCATTTTTATTAATGTATTGAATATCTTAATCTGGGTTTATTGTTGTGTTTTAGTATTTGTTATCAATTCAACTAATTAAAATCTTCTGGTTAGAATTTTCTAGGATACATTTCCATGTGTATAAGACTTACCGATTGACATTTCGGATTAAATTGCAGGGTTTGTTACATCACTATTGACCCTGTAGTGGGTGAAATGTCGGCAAAAATTATCTTATACACTCGGCAAAATATCCCAGAAAACTCTTACCCAGAAGCTTCGAAGCTTGATTTCCTTTTAGTGCCTAACTTGGGTACAATTTCACTCCATCACTATTATCAGCCTTTATTAGTCACATGATTATTAAATGCTCAAGCATACACATTCCTACATAAATATTGATATGTAGAAAGCCTCTCAGCCACTACCTACCTACCTCGATAGATATACCTATTATGAGGTAGATAGCCTATTAGGTCTATAACTCCCGTAAAGTCTCCCTAAAATTCTTGATTGAAACTCCGGAACTCCTCGAAAGTTTATATTTATTTGTCGACTTGTGACATTATCTGAAATACGGATTTGGAGAATAAAAACGAAATCATAAATGTCTGTAATTGAATGTCTTCTCCGCCTAAAGCTTGACAGAAGTAGTTTTAAGTCATGCTTGTGCGCATGTTTCCCAATGTTCATGTATCATTTGTCTCTTTCTACCAAACTCGAGCTAATCTCGGAGTTTATTTCGAGATCAAAATCTCGACACGTATGCAAGGTATTGAGATTTATTTCAATTAAATCTCTGAGATATATCTCATTCCGTGGACGCGGACCTTTAAGGCTGATAAGGATCTTTAAGGACATTGTCGTTTCTTTGGCATGCGTTCCCAAGGCAACTGCGCCCTGCTGGTCTTGTGTGACTTTTGTGTTTGTTTTCCATCATTCCCTCCACCTGTCTTCGACCACCGAAGTCTTTCTACATTGATAAACTTTGAGACGTTTAGCTCATTTATTTATCGTATTTTTAACATAAACTTTATCAATAGTTCGTTAATGACACCGATGCACCGATACAGTCATGGTATGACATTACAATTAAAAACATTTATCATTTTTCAACTAAGGAAATGTCAAGGTTAATGTGATGTTTTGACAGAAATGAAATTTAAGAAATATATTACAAATTATAACACTTATATGAGCTATAAAATCGGAAGTCTATCATGTGACACGTAACCGGACATTCCAAATTTTGTTTGTAGTTAACCTGCTCGAACACTTGTTAACAATGTTTTTTTTGATGTGTAACATCTTTCCGCTCACTTTCCTGCAATCTGTGGCAGTGATTTCGTGAAAATGGACGGGAATGCGTAACAATAAATAAGACGCCAGGGAAGCGCGCGCGATGGAAAAAAAAACATCGTTTACAAACAAATAAATGTCCAGCAAGTGCCATCACAGCGAAGACGCATACTTCCAACAGCTAACGCTTCTCATTTTGTATATATAATACGAGGCTGGTGTTAAGCGTGTGGATGTTGTAACTTTGATATATTTTGGCTTATATCTTCGAAACTATCCAATAAATACATTTTTTTACGTTAATGTAAACAATAACTACTAGGGATGGGCGTTGAATGGACGGACTAGTTGAAATCAACCGTTGACGTTGCATCGAAGCGTCGACAGTTTACGTTTATCGCATGGACTAGTTGAATTCGTAGACGGTGGACGGCGGACGCCGTGGACGATGGACGATTCAAGATTCAACGTGATGCAAAGCAACGAGCGAGAGCAAGACAAAACGTCTCCGTTTATTTCTCTCTCATCTCTCGCTGTCGACTTGTAGACGCCATAGACGGCTCGACGGGTAATTTCATTTCAACTCTAATGTGCAGGATCATAGAGTGCAGATCTGTGTACACGAACTGTGACAGAGATTTGAAATTTGAATGCATGCGTAGGGAGAGATAGGCTTAATAAGCTATTATCTATTATTTTTTACTTGAATTTTGCGATGTGAACGTGCGACGTTTCGGTGAATTCCCAATTTTACGTTGTATAAAATAAAACAATTCTGTTTAATTATTTTATTTTTTATTGAACTCTTATTAATTAACAGGCCGGCTAGATATTTTTATAAAATCAATATTTTATTCGATCGATCTCGACTTCTTATATCTACCTGAAAAGGGATGGTAAAATTTAATTATTGTGTTATTTCGTTACTTTTCAACTTAAGCATATAAATGATAAACAAACTTGTAGGGAATAAAATTTTTTATACCTAACTATGGTCCTTATTCAAGAGTCCAACATTAATTATTGTATATGTAATATAATCTTGAATTTAGGTTTTATTAATTTTCATTAAAAATTCCCTATTTTCAACTATATAGATAAAAAAATAAATCTATTATAAATTTGTTTACACCACTTTTTATTGGTTTTTTACATGTTTTGGGAGCAATGTTCCTTTTTTCAGATTGAGCCTTAAACTAAAGTTGACAAATAATACAAATATATTTATTTATTGATAATGTCGCCACAAAGTGAAAGCCTGACTTTGAAAGATGTATTCTTCAATAAATTTCTAGATAACATCTCAAATGTAAAGTATTTTTAAATTATGTATTAATTTATAAATTTATAGATAATAAATAAATGCAACGGTTTTTATCATTTTATTCAATTTGTATTGAAACGAATGAATTTTTCGTAATCGATTTGAGTTAGTGTTAGTGTAGTGATAGTCCAACGTTTTACAAAAAATAATACTCATAATCAAGGCAGGAATATAGTCCTGCGAGATTATTAATGTTTTCCAAATAACCCTGTACATATGTAATGATGTGTACCTAATATATTTTTTTATACACACATTACTGCTTTGTACTTTATATTTTTAATTTTTATACTCATAATTTAATGCTTATACCCGATACTTTCACTGCTTATATATGTAGTTTATATTTATATTTTACTGCTTACACCTGATATAGTTGTGTATACCTACTTCTTTCTTTATGGAAAGAAGTATATAAAACAATATGTAAAAGCGTGTAATGTGCGTAAACAAATAAATTATAAAATATTTCTTTTTACATATAAGCACAAGTAGCGGTTTTACTTTCCCCGAAACTATATTCCTTCGAACTTCTTTAAATTTTAAAAATTAACGTAATAAAAATAACCAACGGTTGAGCCGTCGAGCAGCGTCGCGTCGAACCGTAGACAGTTGACCATCGTCCCGATGTTTAGATAAACGTCCGCGTAACGAAGTTGACGCGTCAACTAGTTGATCGTCTCGTCGATGGACGGACGTGGACGGTCTCGTTTCGTCGACGGTAAATACGTCGACGACCCATCCCTAATAACCCATCCCTAATAACTAAAATTTGAGAATGTAAACCTTTATTGATTTACATTCTCAAATTTTATGTAATTTATGTTAATATTTTTAAATATTTATGCAAAGTTTTCATCCAATATGTATGGCAGCACACTACCGCCATCTATGAAAATAAATAAAAACATAATTGACCAAACACATTTCTAAACAAAATCTATATGTGGATATGCGGTACCTACCTAGTGCAGCAAAATAATAAATAATAACAAAGCAATAATAAATAAATGCACTTGTATTTACTAATTAATAAATATATAGGTATTAGCTTTTTTAAATTTTGATGTTAATTTCTGTTTATGCTCAATTAATATTTTTATTGTGCGATGTCAAATATTACACATTATAGCGACTACTGCAAAGTTCGCTCGTTTTTTTTAAATATTGCGCTTTTTCTAATATGTGCATGTTATCGTCATCTTGTTATAGTGATTTATCAGTGTAGGTCGTGGAAATAAAAATGAACCGTAGACCTCTTTACTGCAGCGTTTACGCCAAAAACCGTTTGCTAAAACCGGCTCAAGATACACGACAAAATATTATACAATGTGTCAGACCTAGTTCACAACACTTTTTAGACAGATTATTTTTATTTCTTTTTTTTTATAATTTTAAGAATAATCTAAGAACGTCATGTGTAGCAAAAATGTGATTACCATAGCTATTGAATACACAACAAAGCGCCAAGAACACGGGGAACAGGAAAATTGGACTCCCGTCTCTCGATCACTTCTGTTGGTGGACTGTATGAACATTACAGGATTACTTCGTCAATGTTATATGCACTGCGCAGTGCAACAGACTACGAATTTCAATCATTATAGCGAAACACTGACAAGACAATCGTATTTGTACACTTTGGATGCCGAAATCAGTAGACGTGTGTAAAAGTAACGAACTGATCACCTCTCATATAATAATAGTATGTACTCTATATAATATTCATCACGTCAAAATTAACGTAGTGTACAATGTTATATAATAGTTTGTCAAGACATGTTTGTTATAATAACGTAAACCAAAGAAAATGTATCAGTATTTCTTTCTTAACTCCCGTTAAAAGTTGGACATTCTTTATAGTAACATATAGTGCACCAGGATTAACTTTGGTATGACCATCTCTGTCATTACTTGTCTTTTATACGGAGCCAATGGTAATGCAAATGAGAAGGAAATGTATTTTTTCGCTGTTCTATATTAGCACAAGCTCAAAACATTAGCTCAGTTGTTGGATTCTCCTGTAAAACTACCACATCTCGACATACAGCGCTTTACCAGCGGACTATTCAATAAGTAGGTGGCACTTTCCTTGAATCATACTATTTCAAAATATTAGGTACTAGACGTTTCGTATTAATATGGTGAAATATTTCATAAATTCAATTCTTATTATTGGTATTGTAATTTATTCCGTCTGTTGAAATGAAATACTGCGGGGTGATCGGCCCACGCGGTATTTAATCAATCTTCTTGATTTGTATCCATTTCGATTTTAGTCAAGAGTTAATTAACCAATTAGAACTCAATTTTTCTTTTAAACATTAATGCAATTAGTGGCGTACTGTATGTTACTGCTTGGGGCCTGCACTGTATCTAGTGTAGCTCAAATAATTTATGAGAAATATAAGGTTGTTCGGAAAGTAATTTCGTTTTTATCCAACACATTGAATTTTTTTGAATTATTTTTGAATAGTCATTATATATTTTGACAGCTGATATAGTAAGGCTTGTTTGTGAAATTTTTTGTTTGATTATGTGCAAAAATTTTCAGCTTCAAAGTCCTGCAATTATGTCCCGTGATTTTTCATGGCTAGTATATACCTAATAATTAATTACTTATTGTAAAGTTGGAATTAAAAAATAACAAGTCCGTCATTGTTGACGGGTTATATCTAGTGCATTAATTAAAATCGAACATTATTTTTATATAAAAATTCAGAGTCGGCCGATTTGTGACGACGTCGATTCCGCTTACAAATCGGCGACTCTTGGTCACCAGCCCTGGGCGAGACACCCATTCGCATCGCGGACTGAATGTAACCGCAACTTTCATGTGTGGAAAATGACTTCATTTTTTCCGCGTGCAGCGGTGTGATTTATTGGTCACGTGACGAGCGCTTCTCTCGACTCCACGCACGAACGTCGTGTTTGTGGATTATTCTCGAACATGATAAATTGTAGCACTTTTTCAGTGCTACATGGGCTGTGATGGCACGCACGCTCGCCCGCTCGCGTCGCCTCCGTCACTTTCGTTTTCTCTGCGCGTATTCCTCTACGAAAAATAAAAATATTCATTTTATAAATTTTTGTGTGTTATAAATTTTTCAATATACAGAGGTGGCCAAAAAATATGTACGCTAACAGTATTATGTACTTCTGAGAATGGTCAGAATGTGTTAAAGACTTCTGAATGTAGCTTTCTGCGATATTCTGCCCTGTATGTCTGACCTCTCTGGCCGACGTTCGAATTCCTTGCAGGGTCCTTCATCAGGGCTGATCTCATCAGCCTGATGTAAACGGCCGTGAAAATCTGAGAACATTTTCGTATTATTGCCAGCTATAATTCGTCAAACATATTTTACTTTCAAATAAAAAAAAGTAACCCATAAAAACCAAGTTTTTATTATACTCCCTTTCTTTGTAAAATATGACAACAATTAAAGATGAATTAAAACATATAACATAACACTAAACTTACAGTAATTTAATATATTTCTAAAATGTCAGATGTTTTGAGCTTCGATAAGACACTTCATGCTTTGAAGATTAAATTCTAAAAACATTTGTCAGTCAATTTAGATTTTCAACATTCGTAGTCAAGTATCTATTATGATACCGACGGAATAATTCAAATTTAGAAAATATTCCGCGACGTTATCGGGCCACCGTAATCAAACTTTTCTAATGATTCCAATTTGAAAAAACCAATAATATTTCTAAAAATCCGAAATTATACTATAATTATTAATTTTTTTTAACAAAAATTTGACAGATTTTCTTGATCGTCGCCACGAGTCTACTTGCCAAGTTTCAGCTCGATTGGATCACGGGAAAAGGGTCAAAAATCGATCCAAAGTTTTTGTTGACGGCAAGCAAACAGACGCCATGAGTTAATATAAAGGGAGTAAAAATATATGCGATCACTGACTGCGTGTCTCATCAATTTACAAGTGTTCTCCAAAAATGCACCTTCATGCCGAGTATTGTTATAAACGGAATTAAATATATTTCGACCGCGAGTTACGGCTGTGAAAACTGCGCCATCTTCGCCGTAGCCATGGTAGCGACGTACCTTTTCATCATCATCCCCTTGTCCTAGTAGGATCGGGGGCCCAATGACTCGACAAGGTGCTTCCGTATTTCCGTCTTTCGCTGCTTCCGCATGAGTCAACCAGTCCAGACCCGTTTTGTTTTCATACACCTTTTTTGTTGTTTCTCTCGGCTTAATCTGGGGCGACCCACCGGCCGTCTTCCTTCCGGAGTTGCCAAGAGGATTCTCCGTCGATGACAACCCGCAAATGTCAATCTAGTAACGCTCTAATTCGGTGACCAACTCGATATTTTTCCCGGTTAAACTCGTTACATTCCATGTGCCGATTTTCAGCACCTCTTTGGGCATGTTACACTGTGCCAATTCTTCTGGTTTTTACGATTTGTGGCAAGTAAATCGTTAAACGGACGGACATTGTTACATAGAGATTTATGTATTTGAATATTTATAATATTTTCGCTTTTAATGCTTAAGTTTACAGTTAATGAAAGGCATGAACCATTTTTATGATATTTAATGTAGTCGAAGCATTTTGTTCTTAATCAGAATGCGTATAAATCTAAAATTCCTTGCAGCTACACGAATTAAAAGCATTTCTAGGAACTGATATTTTCATCTAAAATATAATTATTAAAGTCATGAATAGGAAACCTTGCTTTTTAAAAAATTGACCTTTTCCGCTTAAACCTAAAACTAAATATAATAAAATAATAATATGTCACACTCTAACTATCTCAAGTTGTAATTCTAGCTAGTTACTGACATTACGGACAAACAGACAACGAAATTATTATATTTAGATTAGATAAATGAATATGGTAGGAATATGTGAAATTTAATATAAATTATGACCTCGTGGCATTACTCGTATAACAATCTCGAATGTGTTGTCGAGCCTGAGCTTAACATTATAGAATTTATACAGAGCTGATCAAAAAATATGTACACACATTTACAATTGTGAGCTTTGGACTTTTCTGAAGTTGAATCATTTTATGGCAATGATGTGTATGTAGTACGACGTTGCCTCGGAAGATGTCATTACTCGCATGAACGCTAGCGCCACCATGTGACAGGCAGGACAATCCAACAAAATTGGTGGGGATACGGTTGTCGTTCAAGGAACACGATACTATTTTAAATTTGCTTAAATTTGAGTATGTTGTAAGAACAACAATGGATACGCGAGTTTGTGCAATTGATCCAACATGTAGGTACGACAATAGGCACGATGTCAGTATTAAATAATTAAAGATTAAGTGATTTTAGAGAAGAAAATATTTTGAAATCATTCTAAAAAAAACTAACCTATAAAAATCAAGTTTTTATTATACTCCCTTTCTCATTTGTATTGTTTCCAACTTGATATTCTATCAACAATTATATATATTATATTATATCAATTGAAAATGTAATATTTGGTATATTGCCGGCAAACTTCTTGAAATTTTTTGGCGTAGTGGGGGAATGCGCAGATGACAAAATTTGGGTCTCGTTGGTGGAATGGTACATGCGCAAACTTCCCCCCACTACGCCGTAAAATTTCAAGATGTTTTTCGGCTACTGTATAGGGGGCACAGCTTCGGTGAAACCGTCTGATCTCATGGCTCGAGTCAGACTAGTTGAAAGAGGTTTCGCGCCTTTTCCACGCATCGGGCTCCTTTCTCATTGGTATGGTTTCCAATTTGAAAAAACCGTTAAAATTTCGAAAAATCCAAAATATACTATAATAAAAAAATTTAAGCGAAAAATTGTTAGATCATTTTTATCGTCGCCGCGAGTCTGCCTGCAAAGTTTCAGCTCGATTGGATCACGGAAAAAAGGTTAAAAATCGATGCAAAGTTTTTTCGTCAGACAAGCAGACGCTACGAGTTAAAAGAAAGGGAGTAAAAAAGCAGGTGCTTGACATGGCCTAAGCCAAGGTGGAGTAATATCTTTAGAGGTACATATGTACCTACTAGAAATCAAAGGCAGACAAAAATAAATGATTTAGGACGCTAAATCTCTCTAGTGAGTCTAAGCCTCCTCAACCATTTCTTTTCTAAATTGTAGTGCTACACCTGATCAGCATGAACATGATACAGTAAGAAGAGATACGATGAGATTGCCATTCAATAAGAAATCAAAATCTTAAAAAACCGTTTTTTCGGCAGACAACACAAGCAGATGCTACGAGTTAAAAGAAAGGGAGTAAAAATGATCAGTTATTATATACACATTAAAATTAATAATGTTTTAATAAAATAAAAGTTTAAAATTCTGCAATCGGCCATTTTAACTAAAACACCGACCAGAGCGAATGACGTCACGCCTAAGTAACCATCACCATGTCTCTTGAACTGTTGTCATAGACACAGTGCAATGTTTACTTAGACTTGACGTCACGTAGACGCCATGACACCTGCGGGCGTTTTCGCTCGAAATTAAACATAGGTAGATTATTTGCAATTATGTGCGTAAAAACTTAGTTTATTACTGAAATACTTTTATTTTCGGTAATAGTAGACGTGTACTTACATTATAGAAGTTTATTTCTAAATGTATCATTCCTATTGTATATATTTGTTAAATGTTTAAAACCCATAGTACAGTTGCCGGCAAACTTCTTGAAATTTTTTGGCGTAGTGGGGGAATGCGCAGAAGACAAAATTTGGGTCTCGTTGGTGAAATGGTACATGCGCCAACTTCCCCCCACTACGCCGTAAAATTTCAAGATGTTTGCCGGCTACTGTAGCGTGTGTGACGCCCGTAAGAAAATATCGACCACGCACTCTTCTTATTAATCTACAGAGGACCCTAAAAGATGTTGCGTATCATAGATGACAGCTACACTGGCCGCGCTTCGAAAATAAATTGAAACGAACTTACGCATCAATCTCACTGGACACTTTGGCCAACGCTGTTCGAGCGGTAGTTCGCGGTAGTTCGCGGTAGTTCGCCCCAATCAGAAATGTCTAGACACTCTTGGTAACCACACTGAGGGCATATCTAGAAAATAAACGTAGCTTTAATTCATCCTTTGATGTCTGCATAAATATAATATTACAACTCTCTAATATGGTTTCTTCTTTTGTTGATGTTTACAATTTTTTCTCACCCTCTGAATAAATTTATCAGTTTCGATAAATATCGAGCATTCTCAGGTTTGCGGTTTGCATATGGACGAATATTCGATAAAATTTATATTGCATTTTTTTTTATTTCCATATATACCCCTTATTCTCAGGACTCAAAACAAAACTCCTTTATGTACAGATCCACAAATTCATTTAACACAAACTATCACCATATTAACATTTACAACTCAACAATAAGAAACATAAAACAAACAATATCTACCGCACCCAAACTAATTTGTACATTATATCTTCCCTTCTACTCCCGTCCCACATTCCCCTCCACCCTATCCACTCGCTATTAAAGTAAGTTAAAGCAAATTATTATATTCGGTGGAAAATTTGTAATTGGCATAATTTTAAAAACCATTATTTCATATTTTTAAGATTGTTATTTTGCTGTTAATTTTCCCCAAAATAAAATAAATAAATAAATAGCAAGCTCTTTATATTAGTAAGACGTAAAATAGACGGGACGCAGGCTTAAAGTTTCTGTGTCAAGTCATGTGTTAAGCGTCTAAATTGACGAAGTGCGCAATATTATACAATAGCTGTCAAGACATGGTTTACGTTATATTGCTATCTTGAAAATAGATGGGATAATCCGACATTTGATGTCATTTCTGTGTCTTTTATAATTTTTATACTTATTATACTTGGTTGGAAATGATCGGTTTCGTAAAATGTTTGGTTAAATAAATAATCTCCGTTGGTTATATCGTTTGACGAAATTTGTTTATTTATTTCGGAAATAAAACAGACACAAGTTAATGATATGTACGAATAAGAGCATGACTTATCAGAATCGAACATAACAATCTGTGCCAACAAATTCGAAATATATGAACAATAAGAAGAACAAATAAAGAATAGAACAAGACAAGAAAAGTAGCATTAGAATGGAAAAAGGCCAATATAAAAAGTAATAAAATAGTAATGAGTAAAAACATAACGAAATAAAACACAATAAAACGAAATCTTAGTAAAACATCAATATAAAAACCAAATAGAAAAATCTGATAACTGTTTTATTAAGAACTGGCTGTTCGTACCCGGCGTTGCACGGGTTAAGGATTAAGTTGAAAATAAATTTGTGAAGGTAAACAAAGGTTCGATTCGAACCGTATAGATTTGCATCGAAAATATATCAGGGGGAGGGGAAAGGGTAAAAGAGGAGGGAGGAAATGTCACCAATGTGTGGTGGTGGGGAAGGGGTAAAATAATAGGGGGAAATGACGCCTATGTTACCCACCGGGTCCTAAAGCATAAGTATGCAAAATTTGAATTGAATCGGACAAACGGTGTAGATTTGTATAGAGACTAGAACTTTTGCATAAGTATGCAAAATTTGAATTGAATCGGACAAACGGTGTAGATTTGTATAGAGAGCAGACAGACAGATATAGAGTTTTATAGGTATAGATGAGAGCCTGCTGTTATTCCAAAAGTAACGGAGTCCATGCGACGGTGACCATTCGAATGAACGCCTGATTTTTGTCGACGTCCCGAGCAGCCGCCGCCCCGAGCGGTGTCGCCCGAGTGGAGTCTCCGGGCAGCGCGCGCCTCCGAGTTTGTTCTAATTCCGGCGCCCCCGAGGAATTCGGGAATTTCCGTCGGCCATTGCCGCCGTTTTATTTTGTCCGGGTGCATCTCCCGTATTATTGTGATGACGCTTCCCTCGGGCCGCAGTGCCCGCGATCGGGAGCGCGCAGACGGTCCGACCGCGCAGTTCCGTGCTCGTTCCGAGGTGAAGCGGATTCCTCACACTTTTCGATTCGACGTAAGTACTTACCGTACGTAACGACGCAAGTTCGGTGATCTTTTTACTTCTTAAATTATAAAAAGAAAAATCACATTTCGACGGCAAAATTAATATTAGCTGTTTTATACAAATACAAAATCATCTCGTACTCTTTTCCATAATGCCAAATTTAAAAAAAAAATACGTTTTTAGAAAGAAAAAAAACTGACGAAAAAACACAGTTTGTAAAAACAAACTTCAAATAACTCCCCTGTAAAATAGCTTTTTTGTGGATGTCTTAGTATATGCAGGAACGGTCGGTTTAACCCTTTTTTAATTTTTTTTTATTGCCCGAACGATCTTGACACTTGACTAGTCCGAGGATTACTTTCTGAGTTCGGTGCATATTTTTTCACATACACAATACATCAAAATAAATTATTCCCAATATATTTTCTAATAACAATGTCCATCAGTAACGCTACCATATGGCGCTGTTTACACGTTAACACAAAAATATTACGATTTCATGATAATTCTATTTGTCGTGAAGGTAAAATTTTAATTGGCAATTTTTGTGGAAAACTGAAGCAAATTAAGTAGAGTGCGCTTTGTTTAAGGCACAAGCGTTTCGTTATTGCATATTTAAAATGTCAAATCATTCTCATATAAAGCTTTTTATTTTGAGTATCTATACTTGTTTTTTAATCGCATTCAGCGCATCTATTGCTGAATATAGGCCTTTTTTTGTTTTCCACAATTTCCTGTCTCTTGTGCTTTTCTTTCAATTTTCTTTAATAACTTACGTGTTGTTACTGACATCGCGTCTTAGGACGATTCAAAGGCTATTTACTATTCAGCGTGTGACGCAGCTAGTCTATAATACTTTTAGGTAGATAGATTCATGCCTGAATTCCGAGTCAAAAATGCTACGCCATCAATATCTTAATATCGATACTTTTGGAGATAAGCGATTTCAAAATTAAAATTTTTAGTAATTTGAAACAGAGTTTTTCTGTAATTTTGTTATCGTTATTTAAATTGTTTTATTTGACTTGCATTAAAGCAAATGAATTTATAATATTCCGCTATATAAGCTATTTTAAAGATATTCAATATTATGTTATGTTTAATTTTTCGCGTTTCATTTGTATTGTGTAGGTATATTATAATTTATTTATAATGTATGAAATATTTCTTTACGGTTTGAAAAATGTCTTAGTTATAGATATCGTGTTATTTTAATAGATAGGTATGCATGCACGAGTTATATGTCCAAATATTGAGAGTATTATTGTTTATTATTTAATAATTTTAAGTCTATTGTTATCTTTGATATTATTACAATTAGATATTAAATCTCTTTTTATAATCTTTAATCATAAAATATGAAGAATTTAATATTTGTTTTTAAATACTTTACTTAAATTTTGTTGTGTCCGATTTCATATTTCTGTTTTAGAGTAACACTGTCAACCGAAAAAACATAAAATAGTATACGAGTATATGTTTAGATCGTGTTTAATACTGATTATAATATGCTTACCGCCATTTTTTTCTACTATGTGTACAAATAGTGTCCGTTTATTTTTTTTCAAATTTTAATATGCTCTCCAAAAGTAAAACAAATTAATGTTATATTTCATTCGAAAGAAAATTTTCTACTCTTAAGATATTTTTTTGCTTTTACGTTACATTTATGTTTTCAAATAATTAAGGCCTTCAAAATGGAATGCAAATTAGGCAAAAGTAAGCATTTTCGATGCCTCCTTCTATTCGCTTTCAATCAAGGGAATAAATGTTTTTTTTATCGCAGAGGCACCGAAAACTTGTAGGACGTCGGCAAGAAGTTGTAAATAATAAAGGGGAATACATTGATGAATAATTTTTTGTTGCTTTTTGTTGTTTTCTTGTCCTCTTTATTTGTAAAAAACGGACACGATTTATCTTAACACCCAACGTATACGAGTAGATTATGCTTATTAATATTTCATTATGTTTCCATTGAAAAAAATGGAATAATTTTAAAATTAAGATTACAAAGACTTTTAAATTTGCACTGATTACTACACATTTCAGACTGAATATCTCAATTCAATTAAAAGCAGAGAGATATTTTACTTATTTATATTTCACTTTTGACTGGGGTCCGCTCCCCCTGAAATGGATTTCCTTTAGATTTATTTATATTTGGTTTTGCCAGAATTTACGTGATCTGTTTATCGTGGTTAGGGTACAGAAGTCACGCTCCATATTATATGAAAATGAATAAATCACCCAAATGTGTGAGCTGTGTTACGTAATAATGCGAATATTTCAAGCTTTACAACAGACCTTTAGAGTAAAGGAAAATTCCAATCGAAACGAATTTTAAAAAAATGTTATAATTTTTGCATGAAAATGGTATTAAATCATAAAATCCATTTAAAAATAATCATTATGTGGTTTGTTGAAAATATCTATCTGATATTTTAGGCTGTGATATAGAATAAGTGGACGAAGGAAGAAACTATGTCAAAGTGATTTTTAGAATAAAGAGAATGCATAAAATGTCTGAAATATATGTCTGTTTATTATCATTGAACTTTTCTACATTTTAGTTAATTTTGTACCACTAATTATTGTGATGTGCGTTATCTTAATACCAACAATGATGTCTTGATTTCATTTTATAACATTGTACATTTTGTCAATTTTGACGTGATGACATTTGTCTTGACATTTCCTTTAGAAACTTCACGTACGTAAGTAATTACATCCCGTCAATTTTGCTGCTCCAGTGTTTCGATCTATGGAAAAACCAGTAAGTCTTCAAGAAGAGCCTGAAAAATTATTTTTTCGGGATGTCATTCCTGTAAAGCGCCCTTGAAGCGTCTCTTACGCAAAAACGGCGTTGTATAAATTAACATAAACATTTGATATTCTAAGATGTTATAATGTGTTGTTAACCTGAGAATAGGGGGATTATCTTACTAATGCAAAGTGTGACGTGTGACTTCATGTCGGTAAGAATGTTGGAATCACAAAATCTGTAACTGATTCATACACACTTTTGAATCCTGCGTAATATATATTTTTTGATACTCTGTTGTAGACCAACGTCATTTTATTAGTCATTGGTTTGTCGAATATTTTTTGTATTGCGTAACTCTCAGTATCGGTGTGGTAATATTCTTAAATTTTCTCCGGTACGTTTTTCCGGTAAGTTTAACGTCATGTGTACTATAGAACTTTAATTCAGTCGAACAACAGATAATTTTAGGTGTAATTTTTATAATGAAATAAATTATTTTGTTTGTACAAAACAACGATACCATATCAAAACATATCGCAAAAAGTGTCGATATTTTTTTCAGTGCCATACCGTAGTAGAGTAGAGCCAGGGCTAGTAGTGCAATTTTCCGTAAAATATGGTGTACCTTCCAAACGGTTCATTAAGGCTACATTTTATACAGCTAGTCCACAATATTTTATAGGTAAAATGATTGAATCGTTTGATCGACAGTCCCTGCGCAAACTCGGACATCTACCAAAACTACATTTTTAACTTTTTTTACCAATCCATTGAAAATATATACTCTTTTTCGCCATACAAAATTTAAACAAAAATTTCTTTTTTTTTTGGACAAAAACGCTCATTTTTTGTGTAAAGCCAAACTTCAAACAGCTCTCCCGTAAAATTGTTTTTTTTTTCGTAGATGTCTTTGTTTACGTAGGGACCGATGATATAATGTTAGAATTCATCTAACTTATTTTTTACTAAACTGTCACTAGGCCCCTTATGGGCTCATATTTGACTAGTTTTGTAGTGAATTTGTAATGTTAAAGATGGTAAAATATTTTACAGGAGATAATTCGGATATATTGGAATTGAAATGCAAACATTGAAGTCGATAACTATTGATATTTTTTCAATGTGTTGCAACACTTTCAACATAATGAGGGCAGGATTCTACCTATAAAATATTGTGGGCTAGCTCTGTTACATACACTGTACAGCATATTTATATATTACAAACTATAGCATATTTATTAAAGTTTAATGAAATCTTTAGAAAATACTTCATTAGATCTGGTTGAGGGTGTAGGGCCAGCACCGCTCATTGTCAGGAATCAAAGTGTTAGTATAAAAGTTGCGTAACTTTTTCTGGAAAAAATAGTTGATACTTTATAATTATCGTATAACCCGTCGATGTCTTGAGACTTTTGTTTAAATGTATATATGTCATAACGACATTATTCGCTTGTCGTTCTTTTTGACAACTTTTTCTGCGTCACTTAATCTTTTTACTAGTCTGGGTTTCTATTTTTTACAACCGCGTTCTCAAATGATACATTTTTTAATGCATACTCTTTTTGCCAAAGGAAATTTATTGCTTAACTAGCCCGGACTCCGCAAACAAAAGTTTGGCCATCACAAAATATTATACAAGCTTATATTTGAAATCGAAAATAGTACTAATTGAGGAAGAACACTTTTGTGATTTAGGTTTAATGATTTATTTACCAAGTATAAGAGAAAAACAATAAAAAAAATTGTTAAAATAATTTTGATGACAAAAAATAAACATTATTCGTGGGTCTCAATTATTTGCCGGATTTTGTTTGCGAAATATCGCGGATGCCCAATAAGGACACTATGTTCAACTAACTCCGCCGTATCCTATCTAATCTAAAACGATATATCGCATAAAGTGATCATCTTGCGTGGTTTGCGCATACCTCTATTCGTGCCTTGCCTTATTCATTCTGATTATGAAAAGCTTTGTAATATTGAATTCATTATTTTGCTCCGAGAACAGATGTAATTGTTTTAAATTATTTAAATTTTCTTATATTTTGGACTCGTCCGATTCATGAATAATAAAAAGTTTTTTACTAAAGTCATCTAGTTGTGAATCAGGAGAGACGTCGGTATTCGAGGTTTCCGCGGGTGGGTGTAAGTGTTGATTTCTTAATATAGCGCGGCTTAATTGAATTAATATTTAAATTAGTCGATTGTTGAATCACCCAGTAGTTCGTAATTTGGTCTCGTCACTAGTTATCTTCATATTTTTGATTCCAGCAGCCTTCATTGTGATCGAAAGTGTTCCTTGTAATTTCGAAAGAATACCTTGTAATTTTCATAATATTTTTTTAATAGTTTTATTCGCAATGAGACAGTACATGGATTATTTATTTTGTTTGTATTTTAAATATGGCGGTAGATATTAATTTTATAAAATAAATGGATACAGGATGCGGGAGCGTTTTAAATAAGCTCTTTTTCTTCTTCTTTTACATTATAAAACTTTGTTTTTATCGGTGCAATATAATGATGGTATTCTTATCGGTAACATATTAACCATTATTTGAGCTTTGTAGCGGTGATTGGTAACTGATTTTTCGCAATTCGACGGGCAAACATCGGCACTAGATAATAGTTTTATCTATGTTACCATACATATCTCAAATAACAGTACAATTTGCACCGATTAAATAATGGTTTAACCATCGCTAGTGTGATACGCGCCATGCCTTTCTGTCCTAGACATCTGGAAGTTGCCTGTTCATATCTGCTCCGCCTGATCTCTATACGGTGGATGTATTTTTTCTGCTTCCACTCCGTATCAGAAGTACGGTTAGCGTGACTTCATGGATAATCGCAGATTCTTATATTGAAAATCTTCCAGGTTCATATCGCGGTGGTAACCAAACATTTTATAGATTTAGCTTTATATTACGGTCGTTTGACATATTTATGTATTGAAACAAATGCGGTTATTTTATACGATGCATTTAGATGTGTGGAGATTCGATTCTCGACGTTTCGCTGGAGTCATATCACAGCGCCTTCAGGAGAGTGTTCTCTCGCCACAGGGGTCAAGGACAGACTGCTTGTTCTCCGCGGCGAGAGGACACTCTCCGTCTTTGTCCATATCCGACATATGAATTTGTCCATATGATATAACATATCCGTTTTTGTTATCTGGAACACCTGAGCAAAGGGCAGCAAAATTTACCATTGTTATGATACAAACCCCCTTTCTCTCTAAACTTTTACAAGGCGAATTTCCCAAAGGAACGATTTTTTTATTATTATAAATATCATAAATATTTAATAATTATTCTGATTCTTTAAAGAAAAAAGAATGTATAGAAAATCAGATGCCTATTAAAAAATTGGTACTTTTTTAAAGTAGTAATGTGTTTACGAAATACGTGTCGCATCAATATTCTTACTATTCTCAAATTGAGCGCTGCTATGACTGCTATGAAAGTAGAACTTGCTGGTGTCCCGGAATGGGGCTCGAACCACCAACCACCAAGTCACTAGGCGAGCGTCAACATCACTACACTAACAAGCTACCAATTTGTATTAAATCTTTTGCGCTATGAAAGCGGTGTCATTTCATCTACTTATGTTTTTATTCGTCTTGTTCGCGTTTCTGAAATTCTGCCTGAAAATGACCGTGACCTCGTTGGCAAGAAAGTGATGGCGCACGAGTTCGAAAACTTTTCTTCAGCCAGCAGAAAAACTTTGGTATGTTGTAATAAACGCAAATAAACATGAAATTCTTATATACATGTGTCGCGTCGGTTAACACTTTCCCTACCTACCTCACGAATTAGTAAAATTGCGTTTCGGAGTTACTCCGGCCTTCCGGTGTACTTCAGCCGTGACCGGTGGCGACGGCCCTGCTGAGTGAGGTTGCCGGAATTCATCGAGTGGATTGGTGTCGTCATCGTGGTGTGTCAACACATTCAGCACAAACAGCGTGTTTTTTTTTTAATTAGAATCTATAAAATGTATGTTTTACATTATTTTTGTCGAACAGTTATTTTCTACACCAAAGTTATTCTGAGATATTAGAAATCTTAATTCATTATAACCCTAAGTTATCGAATTTGATATTTTCTTCTGACGACCAAAGTCAAAGTAGAATCTGCCGAATAAATTCGAAATCGGAACATTATTTCATTCCTAATTCCTGTTGCACGTTTCAAAAACGCATACTTTAATCAAACAATATATTATAGATGTCTCACAGAGACGAAATTGTATGTTTATGGGAAAGTATGTATAGAAGTCTTTGGGTGTACATAGGGCTTACGACCTATCGTACGGCTAGCTTAAGTAATCACTTAACACAATGTAACGTTCGCTATTTCCACCCATGATAGAATTCCAGGGCTAAATTTTTGCAAGTTGTACATATTTAAATCATACGGTATGCTTCGTATATGTTTTGCGACAATCCTCAACGCGGTCGGAAACCAAAGCTTTTTCATTCCTCTTAAATGACCACACATGTCACTAATTTTAATGTTGCATATCTCCATAACTATCTCCATGGTTGCTTGAACATTTTCGACTCATAATGAAAGCAGGAATCTACCTGTAAAGTATTGTGGACTATCTCTGTTACACCCTATATTTACTTTTTTTTTAAATTTTAACGTGTTCAGTTCAGTGGTGGCTGGCCTAATGCGTGTATCTCTCTCTATACCGTTCATAATGCGTAAATAAGTTCGCAAACAATTTTACTAGTAAATTCTTGCACATAACATACCTTGTGCGTGAATTTCATTGGTTCCATAAAAAAGTCGATTCGAAATGTGTTAGTTGTACAGAGCAGCACATAACACGGCGCCTCCAAACCTATCTTCTCTGTTCTGACGTCAGCCTCTATTTCAGCCCCAAGAAGGGCCGGTTGTTTGATCATTTTAGTATTCTTCTTCTTTTGTTAGATCCTTGATCTGTGACGAGGACGTCCAGCTCTCTCATCTCTTTGGTGGTCTCCCTGGTGGTCGGCGCCCTTCTGGAATCCCGCGCATCACAGCTCTGGGAAGTCTCGTCTGCTCCATTCTCTCGACATGGTCCCTCCAGAAACGCCTTCTCTGCCTGCTGCATCTGAAAATATCTCGTATGTCGCAGGTTCTGCGGATTTCCGCATTGGGTACTCTGTCTCTGAGGGTCTTGCCCGCAATGGATCTTAGGGTGCTTAGTTCTCACCGTGTCCGCTGTTGCTTCGATACCGATGTCATGATAGGTCGTATGCATGTTTTATATATTCTGATTTGCTTTCCATTAGCATATGCTTATTGGCCCATACGGTGTCTCTTAAGCGTCTAGAGATAACCGCTGGTTTGTTTGTCTGCTCTTTGACTTCGTTATACAGATCGCTGTAGCTAGATATCTCCACCCCAAGGTACTTAAATTTCATAACCTGTTCTATGGGTTTATTGTCTACGACCAATTTACACCTTCGAGATTGTCTAGATTTTTCTCGACTAAAATGATCATATTGTACTTCTTGCATGCAAGATGGAACTTGCAAAGCATTCTCTGTAAGTCTTCTTCGTTTTCGGTCAGTATAGTTGCATAGTCAGCGTAACACACTACATTAACGATTTTATATCTCATCCTGTAGGTACCCGAGCCAAGAGCTGTCACCTCTATTATTTCGTCCATAATCAAATTGAACAAAAATGGACTAAGTCTATCACCCTGTCTGATTACTGTCATCGTTGGTATTTCCCTGGAAAGTTCACCATCCACATTGATTTTTGTTTTGACGTTGGTGTTCAAATCTTGTATAGTTTAGTAAAAGTTAAAAAAAAACATAGATTTTTGCGTTTTCCATCAATTAAACAACCCGCTTTTGCAAAAAATTATGTTTATTTTCTTATGTTTTACTGTTAATACTGATCAGACGACCGGCACTAGCCTCGACGAACTCTTTACCCTCTGTAATACGGAATAGTGGTGCGTCAGAATCTTATTTTTAAAAAAGTCTCAATACGCACATTTTCAAAAAAATCATCCATAAGTTCGCATTTTTTTCTTTTTAAATACTAGTATACTCGTAAGTTAACTAAACAGTTGTTTTTGAAGTGCTCTCGAGTTGAATTTACGAAAATGGCGCTAAATAAATGATCTATTCTGGCAGCTGCCTGGGGTCGCGCACCACGTGTCGGCGCTCAAACGCGGTGATTGAGAAAACAGCAGTTATGATTGTAAAAGTCGGAAGACTCTCTGTGCGGGGGCCATGTGTCGGATGTCACCCGTCCGCCGGAATAAACAAGGCGCTGGCAGCTCGCCACCGCCTCTCGTTGGTACAGGCGACTCTCGGATCGGTGCATACGAATATATTGCACACATTTTGTACTTTACCTATTGGCAACCAAGGTCGTCCGTTATTTTTTAATTTTATTTAATTAATAATACATTATTAAAAAATATTTGTCGCAATACATTATTCCCAATGAGTTAAAAATCTCATTCCGGGAATGTCGCTCGAATACTAGAAACACAAAGAGTCTTACTGGACTGGTCGAGTCTGCAATGTCATTATTACAAATCAACTTATACAATACGTAGATTAAAATAGCATTATGACTATACGATATTTTAAATATACCAGAGTAATAGGTTTTATGCAGTTAAATAATAATAAATGTTAAAACAATAACAACGTGAATATGCAATATAATTAAATATAATTGTCGCGTTGTGATGCCGAGGACTGTCGCATGTCACGTGAGAATAGATGTCGTTGACTTTGAAAATAAGCACTTCTATACTCTAGCAGTAGTTTCAACATCTTGTTTATTCTCAGTTGTCATTTTTTGACGCAAATTTCCCTTGTGTGTATATGTATATTTTTAGATGTAAGTTAACAATATGTATGCATTAAACATAATGTTTGTAATGTACATATTATGTAATAAATAAAAATTGAAAATTGAAATTGAATTGTACCTTAACTACAAAAAGTAACTTAACTTATTCCGTAACACGTTATTTCTCTAATTCTCCCCTATTTTCAGGATAACAGACGAGACGTAGGTATACCTCTTTCCATTTAAGAAAGACAATCGAATTAGTATGTGTAAGCCGTGCGTACGAGGCACATCGTTTCGTTGTGTTGGCGTTTATGCCCGTAAACACCAACAAACAAAATGTGCAACAAACAATTAGTAAATATGTGTGAAACAAACCGATTCCCACCAATTTTTGGAATAATTAATATTAAATGTTATATTTTTATAATATTCATCTCGTCAAAATTGAGTTTTATATAATAGCGTTCAAGGTACGATTGTTATGATACCACAAACCAGGGAGAATAGACCCCATTGTATTAATTATTAGACGATCATAATATTCTATCTGACTTTATCCTCCCTAAAGTAAATGTTTGAACCACGATTTATTATTTTCTGACAAGTTCCAGGAATTGTTGTACAGAGATGGTTCGTTTTGATTATAATCATCCGGGTCGTGTCAACATTGACTCTACGAGGGTAATTTCAATGTTGAATCGACTCTCGCGAAACCCAAACTAACCCTTTTTAGTAGATCCTTAGTTGGATGTATTTCTGTTATAAAATATCTGTCTATAAATGACGAAGTGAGAGATGATTGGATTTAAATATTTGATTCATCTATAAATGCTTGTCTAGATATGAGGACGTGTTATAGTAAATATATAAAGATAAGTAAATTTATAAAGATCAACGCCACGTAGATCTTTTATAAAAATTTAAGCATTTGATCTACAGACGGTTTTTAAAAATAATCTGGACTTAGGTTTACATATCACAATGTAATGATCGGATGCGAATGAAACATAATAATTTCGTTGCCTGTCCGTAATTTCGCGTAACGTCCGTAATTTCATTCAATTTCACGGATAAAAAAACAAATTAAACGGCCGGTAATGGGGCTTGAACTCCGGCCCGGCAAACCCGAACCGGTCGCTCTCCTTGTATCCCCCCCAAAAAGGTATTATTAATATATACTAGAGCTTAGCTAAGACGCGAATCAATGTTCCGAAATTTTAGATGGGTCACATCTAGTAGAAATTTAAATCCTTAAACTAATTAAAACTCGGAAATTACGATATGTTAGTCATATCTCGGGGTATCCAGAGATATACCAGAGTAGGCACTTCATAAATCAAGGCAAAATTGCGAGCGGAAGTCCTGGAAGACGAAGAACATTCTGGCTAAAGAATATGGGGCGACGGTTCAGGAAATCCGCGATACAACTATATGAAGCTGCTGCTAGCTAGATATGATCGCCAGTTGGATGGCTAATGTTCCATAATTGTTCGACAAGTACTAGAAGTAGAAGACGTAAATGTATCTTCACTTCGTCGGGAATCGTAGCCCGAATCGCCAGTGTAAGTCCACGGTACTATGATCCAGTGTTATGGTTTAGAGGAAACGGGAGGAATATTACGCACTTTTCTACCGGGACCAGAAAAATATTTTCGTGAATTTTCCATATCTCCGTATGAGTATTTTTCAATAAAATTTTCTTATTGGGCGTCCTCGCTAGAGATCTATACCATAAAAAACAATAGTAATAGTCGAAAATACCATCTACTAATGAATCTATAAACATCAAACTTTCAATGGAATTCTTAGATACCCTAAACATATACCTTTTTTCCTGCCTTACCTCATCTTTTTTTACCTTTCCATATTGTCACGAAAATAATAAATTTTATGTATAATGAATGAATGGTAAAATGGTAAAAATTCACTTTTTACACATTCCTGAACATTTTGGCACAGATTCGCATATCCTTTGTTGTAATTGAACACGAGTTTGATTTTATTGCTGTATTATAGTAATTTGACATCTACCTTACACGATGAAATAGGATACCTAAATGAAGTGATCGAGTTTTATTACCTTTTTTGCAATTAATAAAAAGTTTACGTAAAATGTATTAGGTAATACCCGTCCCGCACAAGATGTGTTAATCTACTATATTTATTTATTTATTTAATAGATAAATACATTTTTTTTACAGTAAAGATAGCGACGATTTTTTGCAATGGTATTTCTCTTCTACATGAGTAATACAACTCGAGAGTAGGAGAGGAGTATCATTTTGTTTTAAATATATTAAATAGTAAGTGGTACATATTACATACCAGGCGTGTTCAGTGGGAACATTGAATCATGATTTTTTTTGTAAAAGTATATTTTGGAAAAAGATAGTAATAAAATATTTATGCTACAGATTTTTATTATATATCAAAATATGAATATATGTTGTATTCCATTTTTTATTCCCCACATAAATTGGTTACATAAAAGCCATGCTATAATGCTCCCACTGCGTGACCCTGCTATGTATTTACATATATGTAAGAAGAAAAATGTAACTAATATGCGATAATTATAATGCATTTATGTAAGACAACAGTAAAATAAACTAACAATAAGCAAAAAAAATGAATTAATTTTTTTTTACGTTTTTTTCCTATTTTCTACGGCATTTTGAAAACATTTACTTATTGATATTTCTTTTTGTTTCAGGTATGTTGTCATCACTTACACATATCGACATCGCACCGCAATTGAGTGCGGAAGTTTTCGTAAGTTATTTTTATACCTGTACCCTCATTTTGCCGTGCTAATTATTTATTGTGTTCACCAAATAGTTTTGTAGCGCTTGTTTATAATCTTTTAAACCAAGTAGGTACATCATTTTTGATAGAGAGAGTTGCGTCAATCGGGAGGTGTAAGACATGTAGATCAACCGTTGCTGCCGTTCGCGTGCGTCTATTACTTTTTAAACAATATCTACGCAAGAATCGTTCATAAAGATAAGTTCATAAAATTTTATTCAGCCCGCGATATGTCCATATATTATGTAATAAAGAGCCAATCCACAATACTGTGCAGGTAGATTTCTGCTTTAATTATGAGTCGAAAATTTTCAAGCAACCATGATTTTATATCAATTGTTTAGGAGAAACATGACATCAAAATTTTCATTTTTTTTCAATATTTCTGACTTATTTTTTGAAAAACTTTGGACTATCATTACAGTAACTTATATCGGATATGAAAAATTCATTCCCTTTAATACAAGTCAAATAAAATGATAAAAACCTTCCAATTCCAATTCGAAATTTTTCAGAGTTTTTATTATTTTATTTGACTTGTATTGAAACGAAAGAATTTTTCGTAATCGATATAAGTTGCTCATCAGAGCAACATTAGTTAGTTTAACTTTTTGTTGCTGGTCATAGTTGCTTAAACATTTTCAATTCATAATTAAAGCAGGAATCTACCTGTTAAATACTAGCTCTATTACACCCTGTTATATGCGTTATTTTTATATCAAACGTCAAACGAGGCTAAAGCGAAAATTAAAAAGTGTCCAGTGTCAGGGCCAGTAGTTTAAACCGAGCTTACGATTAAAGGACATCACTTGTCAGCTCGTTAAAATATGTTCACATTGCCAATAGAATTTTTTTCATTGCACTATTTGACCGTCAAACATTTTTTGTCAGGAACTTAAATTTCAATTAATTTACCCAAAATAAAAATCTTGTATTAATTTCGAAAAGCTAACCAGTTTTGTATAAATTACATTAATTATTTTTAAATTAATAAAAAGAATGTACCTACTTTGTATAAAACGACTATTTATTGAGTGATCAACATGTTTCAGGGTCGATGGTCCCTTCAGCAGGATATAACGTAGGTACACAAAAAATTTAAATTGAAAATTAAACTAAATATCTATTATTATTATTTAATAAATATTGGTTTTATACAAAGTGATTTATTTTTATCAATATGAATAATGTTACCACAAAGTTTTTTTGTTATTGTTAAAAAGGTATTATTTTTAACATTGAAAGGTTTCGAAACGAAAATATAATCAATGTTGTTCATACAAAGTTTGTTAGTTTTTTCAAATTAAATATTAGGTCTTTGGCGGGTTAGCAGTGTGAAGAGAATTCCCACCCGGCCAGAAGAATTCTCTCGTGTCAGCGTGTGTTCGTTGAGTGTGGTAATGATGCTCACTGTTGAAAATTGCGATTTATCGGAACAATTTACCGGTCGTGGTCGCGAACAGGACTATCAGTTGCGCGTTCTGCGGCGATCGTCGACAGAATGGTCGTCCCCGCAGAAAGAGGGAGTGCACCAGCCGTATCGTGCCCTGAATGGCGGACATGGGTTTCGGCCAGAATCCGAATCCAGAATTCACCACACGTCTAACCGCAAAATTATCGCCATAATCTTGATACTTCCATATTTGTACATGGCTATACAGGCTACAGCCTGCAATAGGCAAAAGATGAATTATTGTAAAAGCGGAAATGCAAAAGCCGCTCAGGTGTGCATGTTCCTTTGGCAGAGTTGTAGTAGATGGCGATAGCCACCAACGTAGAATGCGAGGAAGAAGTCTTCTGGTGTTCGAGAATGATGTAGGTGTACATAGCTACTCACGTTACTTTATTTCGGATGATTAGAAATACAGGATGCGATTGCAATATAAATGTTACAAGTAAGGTGAAGTTACAAAGTTAAACGCGTATGAATGTATAGGCTCTACGGTCAGCCAAAGAATGAAAATGTGTGGAAATGGCATGCGGTGCGATCCCGCGTCGACTTTGCTCGCTTCGAACCTGATCCCGCTTGTTAGGTGTATTGGTAAGGCCTTCGATTGGTCGTGATATGCCGCTTTTGGGTCCGTCCACACTATAGACTCCAGATCACCACATATCTCATCATTTCTACGTCACTGCTGGATGAAGGCCCCCGAAAATGTCTCTTGTTATTATTCGCTGCCACCAACGCAGCCTGACTGCTTCATCTGTGAGGTGTGCGGGAGAGAGTGCGCCTCTCGAATATGGCTATTTTCCCATCGAAAAGCTCGTGAGAGGCGCAGCAATAACTGAGTTAGAATGGCGAGGGGATCCTTGATCACGAGGCCCGGCGACAACAACAGATTCCATTATTGTTACCCTTGGATGGTTAGTGCATTCTTCCGTTCTCTAGGCGGTGCCCATTGCCATTTCATTTTCCTTGTGTATCTATTTATGACAAATCGCTTGGATGAGATCATGTATATATACCACGCTGTTTGTCCCGCGTAGAGTAAACGTTTCATAACTTTACACTTTCTATACGCTGATACGATTGCGCACAATACACAGAGTGTATCAATGTAGCATACTTAGATCACGGTGTCGCTCTCGTTGCTCGCGCTGCGCCCCATGTGTATTATGGCTAAGATAATGTACGTCGTCAAAAAATGGTCAGTTTGAGAGATACATCTTATGAATCGAGAAATTTCGCAAGTGTTGGTTACGACAGGTATGTATGTGTATCTGGTATCTGCGCGATCTGTTTGCCAATGCACGTCTTATCACGCTGGATATAATAAATACCACATCGGGTATAAATAACACAGTGATAAGATTTCTCTCAGTACAATTTGCATAATGTTGCCAGTATTCATGTGCTAATATTCGCGGTCACGCGCTTTTCACGTCTTTACATTTACCAAGAATGATGTCATTTTGTCTCTGCTTCTGTTAATATCTCCTTAACTAAATATAGCCACCTTTTTTAAATATAATTTTTTGTACATATTCGAAGTCCAATAAACACTTCAATGGGTTTAACATTGGCTCTTCAATCCGGGGATATCGTGTTCGATTGGTGATCTTGTTGAAACTATGTACATGAAATTAATTTATTATGTATCCAAATCAAATACATGCAGTTTGGTTACAGAAAATTTTTTCACATCGGTCGACATCGCTAAGCATTCACTGTAACTGCATTTTCAGCACCATTTTGAAAAAAATGTGGTCTGATGATACCACTATGCTAAAAACCACCCCATACAGCGGCGACCTTTTGCGTATGAAAAGGCTTCTCTTGAATCTCCTGGGTATTTACTCTCACACAAAAAACGACAGTTTTGCTTATTGACTAAGCCGTGTTCATCCGAAAAGACGATTTTTTTTAGCAAAATTACGATCAATGTCAAGTTGATCTTGTGCCCGAATTGCAAACTCACGACAGCTACGATGGTCTTGTGGCTCTACTTCTCGGGTCAATTTTTGTTCTTGTTTTCTTCAAAGTTCTTGTAAATCTTTTCTCAAAATACGCCAAGTTTTTGTTGTTGAAAATAGTAATTCTTGCGAACGACGAGGAATCGATAAATTTGTATCTTCTCTAATACTAGCTCTTACAAAAGCAATATTTTCTTCACTTCTTACTTTCAATGTCTTATTGGTGGTTTAGTATCATGAAGAATAAAATCCTTTACACATTTTACATTTATTCGCCGAATACAAAGCACACTAGGTCGATTATGCGGACCATAAGTTTGACGAAGTTCATGTTGATTATTCAGGAACGAACCCTTTTTTAAAATTAATTATACCAAACGTTGTTCAAACGTGTACTTAACTATGATGGATTATGCTAACCTACTAGTATACTAAAACAAATGAACAAATAAAAATAAAAAATCAGATGAAACTATGGTGGCTGATTTTAAATTAAATGATATTTTAAAGTGAACATTCCTATTGAAAAACTCTTAATATTTAATCAGATGAGATGCAGTGTGTGTTGCTATTTCACATGACTGGCTCCTGGGTCGCCCTCACAGCTGACTCCAGGGTCTCTATAGCCATCATATCAGCCAGAGTATATTGTGGTACTCTTCCAGTTCTTCTTCAGCCCAAAATTATACTGTTGCTGGGGAAGAGACATTTACACCAAAATATCTGAACTTCAAATAAGATTCAAGCGAAGTTTGAAGAGACCAAAACACAATAAAATGAAGGGCCAGAAAAAATGTCATATGTAGGGGTGTTACTATGCATGTGTCTGAGACGTGTAACGCTTTTTTTTATATGTAAAAAATTAATAGTTTTTGGTAGAATTGCTATTGATGAGATCATCAATTTGTAGTGTGTCTTCGGTAAGAAGTCCGACGAACCACGAAATTTTCTGGTTTTTAATTAATGTATAGCGATATATTTAGGTATAGTGTAACGTGTAGGAAGTAAGTGAGAAATGAAATACGTATTCAATAATACGTAACCACTGTTGGTGAATTCTGATTTATTAATAAAGATAAAACAGTTAGCTTAAAATCACTGTTTATTAAATTCATGTTTCGGTGCCAATGGTCCCTTCCTCAGAATACAACGTATACTAAAATGAAAATTAGAAATGTTTACATAATCAAAAACAAAAAATAAATATAAGGGAATTGAATAGCTAATGGTTTGTTTCCAAAGGCTGATTGGCAAATTCAGAATAGTTATTTATATTTAAAATTCTTAAGTACTCCTTAATTTCTGATGATTCGAGATCTGCACGATGCGATTAAAACATGATAGTTTAAAGGTTACAAAGCTAAACGCACGTGGCCGGAAACACGATCAAAAAAGGAATTGTGAACGCGCCTAGTTCTTCGCCGCCTCGCCGTTGCGTTCTTGACCTCTGATTGGTCGACCTGCTTCATGGCCTGATCACACTGTAGCCTAGATCACCATAAGTTTAATAAATGCGTAACCGAAAAAGGACGTTACAATATTTTCCAGGGAATCTTTCTCGCCTGCGTAGGATTATCCCTTCATAAATTGCCGAGTCCCTTTACGAAGAGCATAAGGGGGTCTTTTCCTGGAAAGAAAAATCCCTTAGTACATACTGTAATATGTATGCTAGGTCCGTTATTTATTTCGGATGGCGTTAAAGGATTTAATTTTTTTCCTATTCCCTCTTTTTTTACAACAAATATTACATCTCGACCTTATCTTCTACCAAATTTTTTACATTTCTTCCCAGACGTAATATCTGTCAATGAATGGAAAATTCCAAAAATAAACATATTTCCACAAAAGAGATATTCCATTTTGCTTTGCCTGAAATGTTACATAATACTTTCCTAAACAATAAATACACTTTAATAATTCTCGTGTCTCTTTATCGTGATAAAAAATTAAGATATTTTAATATACATATTTTTGGGAATTTTTATAGGAGACGGATTTCTTTATTAAAAATAAATAATTTTAAATATGAATATTAAACGAGATAAAATAAAAATGATATTACATTAAAAAATTACTATTTTTCACCAAGAATCCTCATTTTCATCTCGTGTGCATCAAATTCATTCTGTCTTTTCTAATTGATGAATAAAAATTGCTTAATATTAATTTTGTTTAGGTTTAAGCGAATAAAGTCAATTTAAAAAATACAAATGATTTTCTATTCCTAAATTTTCATCTTCAAAATCCTGCAGTTATTATGTCTCGTGATTTTTCACGGGCGTACGGCCAGCTAAAATAATAATTGAGTCTTAAAATTAAAAATCGAAATATAAGATGTGCGGTTTGAAAAAATAGACCCCCCCCATATACGTATCCTTTAATATATTTCTGTCCTATCGAATAAATCTTGCTCTTACATATTTTCCGATAAGACTCCTGACATTTATTTAATTGAAAATGGGCACGTTGTCGACTTAAAATTGAAAACCCACCGCTTCCTATGCGTGCCCCTACCAATCGCACAACTGTCTGTTTGTCTTGACAACATAAACTGAGGAAGTCGTGTTTTATTTTCGAAATTGTCCTGAATGAGAAATCACGCGAAATTCATTTTTAGTATTGAGATTGCCAACTCCGTGCCTGTTCGATTTTCATTGCTTTTGAAATAAGTTGATAAAACTTATCACGAAATTGCTTTGAAAAAAGCATGCACCTAACATTTTATTGGGAACGTTACCGGCTTTACTTACAAAAATAGTCCAAGCTAGTGATGGTTAAAACTAGTGATGCAACGAATACTACTTTCACAAATACCAATATCAAACCTACTATCCGACGAATACGAATAATTCAACAAGGTAATAAACAATACCTACACCACTGTTATTTTTTTACTAAGAGATTTAATAATTAAAATTTACCACCGGCAAATTTTTGTTAAAAAAGCACAACATTTCTTTTAAACGTTTGTACATTCCCAGCGGTCGAAAATAAATATAGACTTTTTTCACGCTTACTTTAATTTGAAATTATTTTATAAGAGTTAACACTTTTACACATAACGGAAATAAAATGCCACTAACAATACGTATTACAAAACAAAGACTACATGGAATGAGCACCTAACCTTTTTAAAAACCCAAAAAAACTAGATGAAAGAACTCATGTTATGCTGTGAAACAAGTAACAATTGACAGATTGAGTTCCATACATTCCATACAAAAAAGAATTTGAGAACTCAACAAATCCATTCATTCAATGTAAGGGGAATTCCCGACAATAGAGGTGTGTTCGGATACACGGTGCACAGTGAAACCGTAATTTGCCTTGCGTTCAGTTATAAATAGTTTGTTTTTAATATTCGTAATGATATTCGGCGAATACGAATATTCGTGATGATATTCGTAATGATATTCGGCGAATACGAATATTCGGTAAATGTCTACTATTCGACGAATACGAATATCCGTATTCGTATTCGTTGCATCACTAGTTAAAACGTTATTTTAACCGGTTATTTTTTGTACAGTTATTTGAGATTTGTATCTGTTCATATCAACAATTGATAACTAAGATATAATAGTTGTCAATCATCGACGCAATCAGTTACAAATTTTAAATAACGGTTAGTGTGTCACCGGTTAAAATACCATCACTGGTTTGAGCAGCCTAGACGTTTGCAAATTATTCATATTACCACAATAAATCAAATCTCAAATATCTCAGCTTGAGTCATGTGTGCCTTACATGTTATTGCATATTCCTATTATACCCCCTATTCCCAGGATATCAATATAGTTATAAGTAATTGGTGAATATTATCCCAGTATAAAAAATATGGGACACCCATATTTATGTATGCATAAAGTTTTTATGAGAAATATCAAAAAATTATCAAAATGACATCACGTCAACATTGACGAATGTCCATTGCACAATTCCGTATCTTAGTGATTAAGATAATATGATTGCTATGATAATGCAAACCATTGGGAATGGACTCGAATTATTAATTTTTTACCTAAATACATATTATACTGATGAAATACCTTTTTTGGCATAATCATACACAATAATTTCGTTGTCTATCCGTCTGCCTGTCCCCGTGAATTCGTGTAACGTCCGTAACTTTTTTATAATAATTTTTTTCCCCAAATTTTTTTTTAAATAAAATTAATACATACTTATTCCTTAGGAACCGACATGTAAATTTTTGACGGGTTACAACTAGTATTTTCATAAAAGTCGTTATTACTATTTCATGTGTCGGCTATAAAAATAAGTAAATACTTATTCTTTATATTCTTAACCCAATTTGCGTTGCTGATTTTACGCGACGGGAGATCCGTGCAGTGTAGCTCCGGCGTATGGAACATTATTTATGGCAAAGTGTCAACATTGGCTAAAAATTATATGCAATGAAACAATATTAAAGAAATCAAACTGCTTACTTTTTCTCTATACAGTGTACGAGTTAAAGTTTTTGCGAGAATATTCTATTCGCCTGCCAGTTCTATTCACAACAATTTATGAATAAAATGCACTTGAAAAAAGTCAATATGTTTTATCAACCCTCATGAAATCCATATTAGAATAATCACGCGATTTTGAACTGGCTAGTTATTTAAAAAATTACCCGCTAGCAACTCGCCTCTCTGCGTGCAAAGCAATGTGTGCATTATAAATTGTAAGGCAAACTCAACATCAAGATTATAAATTATTGTTCAATATTTGTTCAGTTGCGAGTGGAGGTTTCGGGTTCGACATTTATTTCTTTTTCTCTGTTTGATTTGAGCTTCACATCTGTTGAGTCTATTCTCGAGAGCTAACTGCAGACTAAAAATGGCTCTTTATTTTCTGTATTATTTATTTATTTGTTTTTTGGTGTGTCGACCCAAATTTCTTAACTTTTTAAAATTAATTATGATTTAATTTTAAATTTAAGTTTATAAATCTAATAATGCCACGGCCAGAAGAAATTAGTATTTATGGTAGAAAGTTCAAAAGTATGGAATTCTCTATCCTCTATAATATAGAGAAGTGCATCAGAAACTTATTTAAAGAAAGACTATAAACGCACCTTTTCAAACAATCAAACCCAGAAGTTTACAGTTTTTAATTTGATACTAGTGTGGGACTAAATTGTTTGTGTAAAGAGCCCTTGCGATGAAATTTTTACGATAACCCGAGCATTATAATTTTTCCATTATTATTACGCGCATTGTTATTATTAGATCACTAGCTGTAAATCTTCTAAAATTACGAAACATTGGTTCGCGTCTTTGCTAAGTCCTAGTGTATATTTAATATGTACACTAGGACTTAGCAAAGACGCGAACTTTTTTACGGTCCACGGAGAGGCGGCCATAGCAACTCGCGTAGAGCGGCCGGTTCGGGTTTGCCGGCCCCCGGTTCGAGCCCTATCTTCGGCCGTTTAATTTGTATTTTTTTAGCCGTGACTTCGAACGAAATTACGGACGTTACACGAAGTTACGAAAACAGAAAGATAGATGGACAGAAGGACAGACAACGAAATAATTATGTTTGATGATTGTTATTTTTAAATATTAGTGATGCTGTAAAAAGTAAAAGTTTTTATTTTATTTTTACTCTGCAATAGGTCAGTTACTGCAGCGAAGCGCAATTAAAATACCTAGCCTCGAGAAAATCACATAGATGTAACGTAACCTCACCAGGAAACAACCAAGTATGAGAATCCAGTGTCCCGCGCATGGAGTGGCTATAATATTATAGAGCGATTATTCGACAAGCCTTAGCAACGATTAACGGCGACTTACCGTACCTGACAACGCGATTGTTTAATTTTTCTTTTCTGTTCAAGCGGATACCATTGGTACGAAACGCAAACAGCTGTTTCCACCCTCGCGCCTCGGTGCGCGCGCAGTACTCCCCGCCCGCGGCCGATCGGCCGGGCTCCGACACAACCCCAAGTCCCGCCGCCTAGAGCGGGTCAGGGTAGCAACCCGTTGCGTCCTCATCCACCCAACCGTACCCCCGATCCGTCTCCACGAATCTGTGCCCGTCCTCTGTGCCAAAAATCTCGCAACAACTCGTTAATTGTATATTATTGTTTGTTGTTTCGTATTTTCGCAGCTGTGTCTCTCGTAGGGAAGGTAGCATGTCCCTGTGGTGTTGCCGGCGGATAAACTCGGCCGATTGGCCGCTAGGATCCGACCCAGAAGGTAACTTTGAACCAATTGCAGGCTGATGTGGCGTGAACTTTCTTGTGTATGGCTTTTGCGCGGCTGCGGTGGCTTTGTAAGGGGCGGTCCTGCCCCGCTTGGCGCGATCGATGCTCGCCGCGGAGGCTATTTCGGCGACGGCGGGATCGATCGCCCTCCCGCGCCCGTGGACGTTGTCGCCTTTTTATCGCTTACACGTGTGCACGACCTTTGTCTCTTGCAACCAATGGGCTTTTTGAGATTGTCTTACGCTTTTTACACACTCTTCTCCATATTGCTGTGTTGAACTTATCGATTTTTTTCTCTTTCGTGACCTTTCCCAATGACAACCCCGCTCTTTGTCGTCTGTCTGAGAGGGGCTTCTGTCAAAACTTCTCGGTCCGCTTCTTCCCGCGTCTGTCTGTGTCCTGCATGAGACTCTTGGCATTATCCGTTCTCACTTTCGCGACATTTATATTTATTTTTATGCATGTTTTCGATTCCCCAATGACGTGGTTTCGGGGACAGTTGGATCGATTGTTCGCCCTCTGTGCATTTTATTGAACTCGGTCGAGCCTTTGAGCACTTAGCAATTGAGAGTCGACAAAAGATCAATTTATCACTATGTAAATATTTTGTGCACTGTTCGAACTAGTATTTAGAAAGCTGTCTAATATGTTGAATATCGTGTCAGTATAAAATTCAATGTTTTGCATGATAGGAAATTTGCATTATTTTTACAAAAAAATGTTTTCTTAAAAAATATATTTTGGTGTTTTTTTATAATATAGTTATTAAAAAAAAATTAAAATATATTTCGCTAATAAGTAAAACAATTTCTCTACGTTACTAGGAGGGTAGTTTTTCTGTAAAATGAGAATACTTGAATAGTCGTATTTTTTTAAATAAATGTTTTCATGGATCATTGCATAGGTATAATAAGAAAAGTTTGTCGTTTGAATATTCTTACAATTTCTCAAACTATTCTTTGTGTTGAATAGTTTGTATAGATTACGCATAATAGTACTAGATATCTTTACATATCAATATTATTATATAATTGGGTATCTAGTTATTAAAGTGTACCTACGCATGACGATTTTTAAGCTTGCGTCTTACCACCGAACGAAGCAAGCACGTCAGATTTTGATCGGTACTTAGTGTCAGTTGTCAATCTTGATATGTTTACGAAATTCGTAGGTAGGTGTATAAGATAGGTGTATAAGTATAAGATATATAAGATATTCCAATAATATAGCAAAATTTTTGCCTTCGGTATAGTTAAGAAATTATTTGTTTCTTTGAGAGTGATAAAAATTAGAACATGCTCTTATCAACAACAAAAAAATACAAGAATAATATATTAGTCATAATTATCAGCGCTGGAATTATCAGAGGACAGAACATACGATACCAAAGGCTTATTGACAACGTTGATTCAAGTTGCTTTTTCTTCAACCGTGAAACAACAACTAAGGGAAGTAACCAACATCTAATATATACTTAATTTTAAAATAGTATATCTCATTCTTGCATTTATTAAGACAGGCTATAATAATAATAAGAAATAATGTTGAGAAACAGAGCTTGCAAAATTTACATTAAATTGAATCATGAATATGTATAAGATTTTTCATACTCGAAAAAATGGATGAAAAGTTCAATGTTTTAGTGTCAAATAACTTTAATACAGCTCTAGTAAGATTTATAACTCATTGTCATTAACAAATTAGTAATTTCTAATTTCAAATACTACCAAACTATGTATAAACCACATTGATTATTTTAATATCTAAATTTAGGTGTGGTTTATGCTTTTTTTAAAAATTAATACGATTTTGAATTCTTTGACTTGCATTCCTTAATTTGTTATTCTTCCATCATATAATTTTTACAAAAAATGAGTTACACAGCGGTGAAATTAATACAAATTAACATGAGATTAGTACTTTATTCTAAAAAAATGTTAAAACACTTTTTTCACTAAAATGGATGTTTATAAATTTATGTTTATTACATATTATTCTACTCGAAAACTTCCATTAAACTTCTCCATTCCGTCTCGCGTAAAGTTAATTAAATTAATCATTTTGGGAGTTTATAAACAAAAATAAATTTGAACTCAAGTATTCATTTGCTGAATTATAACATTCACTGGCTCTTTCCTCTCAATATTCTAGTTACATCCACCCCTCCATTTTACACCAGTATTTCCGGCTCCTTTTTTTGTCAGTACCTAATTTTTATATATTTTAATGCATTTTGCTTAATACTTCACCTGTCAGTGAGAGGTTCTGTCACTCTCGAAACTTGAGAAGAATAATATTCAATATACCTAGATACAATTAAACCCAAGAAGAGTTAAGCATAGATTTATAAACATTAATTTTAATGATCATCATGCATAATCTCTACAAATTTAACGAAGATTACATAAATTATATAATAGTTTCATTAAAACAACAAGGAATTAACCAAGAAGCAATAGCAATATAGGGTGAGAATGAGCATGCGATAACGTAATAAACTCACCAAAAGTTATACTGAGAACGTTTATCAAATTAATATTTCAAAAAATCTTCATAAAATTCCCAGTTCTGAAATTAGAAAATATTTACAAAAAATTCTATTTATACAAATAATAAATTAAAGAAAATATTAGGTCCTTAATATGAAATTGGCGTTTAGTATGGGAGGAACATAAAGCCGATTTTTTTTAATTATAATATATTTATTTAATCAAAGTATGTACCATTGCTATCTACGCACTTTTGCCATCTCATAGGTAGTTCATCGATCCCTTTACTAAAAAAACTATTCGGACGGGAATAAATAAAATCTTTGAAGGCG